>PVIC010030588.1:0-21802 GCA_004025085.1 Thryonomys swinderianus
GCTGGCCCTGAGCTCACTATGGTGCCCAGGCAAGCCGCCGCGAACTCAGCAATCCTCCCGTCTCTGCCTCCCGAGTGCTGGGATTACAGGCGTGAGCCACCACGCCCAGCATTATATGTGGTAACCGGGGATCGAACTCAGGTCCTTACGCTTGCGAGGCAGGCGCCGGAACCACTGAGCTAACCCTCCGGCCCAAGTTAAGAACACTTTTAAACCTCAAGAGTGTAGCATCTCACAAACTAGCACATCATCGTTCTCATTTCAGGGCTCTGCTCCTGCTCACAATCTCACACTGAGAAAGAGAAGCAGATCTTTAGACTCAGGATTTAGACGTCATTTTAAGTGATCTGTCTCTACGTTAAGGATACAGAATCCTCTTGCGATAAGATGCCTTAGACAGAGATCTCTTCATGTAACTTCTGTCATGACCTCCACCGTTCCAAAAATAATATTTGTAAACACGAAGGGATGTTTTTATTTATATCTGTCCTGTCTATATCCTTTTAATCAAATGTCTTCTCATCCTCCAGCCACATATAATCCCATTTCTCCTTCTCCTACTGGTTAACAGTGGCCTCCATTTGGGAATTGCATTTACTTTATGTAGTAAATAGTCTTGGGATTGTTGAATAAGCTGGTCTGATGTGTTCATTGTTTGCTCAGTCCAATTTTGAGTACCACTCCTCTTCATTTTCATTCAAAGAGAAAAAAAAAAAAGCAATACTTTACCTTCCCCACAGACAATGCCAAGCAAATACACATATGCTTCACCTGCTTCATGAGCTAAGCGTGATGCGTTCCTATTTTTCTAATGTATTCTAAGGTACATATGCAAACCGCGCTATCTCCTCTGAAGTAGAAAATCTGTCTGTAGGCAACACTCCCAGCCTGTCAGAGTCACCAGCTCAGTGATACTGATGGGACTTTAATGATGGAAGCTAATTACAAGGTTGAGCTATTTCTCACACTGTCACCACTGTCGCTGCCACCCTGCTTTCATTTGCCTCTCAGGAAAGTTCAGCCTGTAACTCAAATACGCGCCTGTTCATTTCATCTTGAATGTGTGAGTGTGTGTTTGGATGTGCGTGCACACAGAAAGGATTTTATTTTGCTGATATCGCTTGTGATGAATGGGTAGATTTTTTAGAACACTTTATTTCTCCAGTTCTATTTCTTTTTCTAGGAGTATTTCATTGAAGGGGACATATAAAGTACCAACATTATGCACCTTAGACCTGTCACTGGGCATTAATTGAATACAGTAAAAACAACATAATGTTTGTTAATTTAAAAAAACATTATATAACATACTGACATGCATCTGTAAAGTGTAACATAGGTGCATGAAATTACATTTAAGTGCAAAATATTGCTATAGTTAATATAGGTTGGAGAAAATATATGTAATATGATTATTCTTGAAAACAAAATTTTGAAGTACTTATGAGCAGGGGTAGAAGGAGGGTTAAAAATGAAAAAGAGTAAAGAAATAGATGATGTACCGAGCCTTAAGAAATGATTGTGAACCAATAAATCAAGCATGAAAAAAACTAAAACTTAGGTGATGATTTCTTGTCTTAAAACCATGGAAGACAGAGTGGAGTCAGAGTTAGAAGAGATCGTGACTGTGAACTTTAGAAAGGGACATGTTTTACCTCGTGACCCACTGTGCTTTGAACAGATACAAGTGCACACATGCTTAAAGCCCATTTCAAGAAAAATAGTTATACACATTGTAAGCTATATATATAAGGTAGATCAGAATCCAGTTTTGTTTTTTTTTTTTCAAATTAATGGAATCTATTTTTTTTTTTTTGAGACAGGGTCTTGCTTTGTAGTTCAGGCTGGTCCTGAGCTCACTATGTAGCTCCAGCAAGCCTGGAACTCAGCAGTCCTCCTCAGTCCTCCTGTCTCTGCCTCCCAAGTGCTGGGATTACAGGTGTGAGCCACCATGCCCGACACTGTGGTATGTGGTATTGATGGCTGGTGGGCGTGAGTCACTATGCCCAACATTGTATGTGGTTACTGGGGATCGACCTCGGGACCTTGGGCTTGCGAGGCAGGAGCTGGAACCACTGAGCTAAGTCTCTGGCCCCTGGAATCTATTTTTAAAGAGGAGTTTTAGGTTCATAGTGGGACTGAGCAGAAGTCCAACTGCCTCCTGACCCTACACAGGCACAGCCTCTAGCAGTGTGGACGTTCTGCACCAGTGACAGGTGTGTTCTGAGTCCACACTGATTCATCATTACTACCACAATCCACACTTTACCTTTCAGTATTGCACACAATACTTTTAGTATTACACATTGTGTAGGCTTTCCTTAAAGTATAATGATAAGTAGTGTAGTGTAGTGCTGTGCAGAATAATTCCACTACCCTGAAAAGCTGTGCTTTGTCTGCCCATCCCACTTTCCTACTAATTCTGTGTGACCACCAATTTTTTAAAAAAAATTATCTCCATAAATTTGTTCTTTCCAGAATGTCACATAGCAGGAATCTTATGGTATGTATGCTTTCCATTTGGCTGCTTTTACTCAGTAATATGCATTTAAGTTTCCCTTGTGTCTTTTCATGGCTTGGTATCTCATTTCTTGTGTGTGTGTGTGTGTGTGTGTGTTGGATAAGAGTTTTATTTCTTCCTTCTCTCTCTGTATACTTTTAGTTTCATTTTAATGCCCTATTTCATTCTTCAGAATTCCAGTTCTGTGTTGAAGAGGAGCAGTGATGACTGCCTTTGACTTGTTCTTGCTCATATCAGGAAACCATATAATTTTTAATTACAAAGTTAAATGTGACCTGTGGAATGTCTGTAGGCATTCTTCATCAAATTGAAAACGATCCCGTTTGTCCCAGTTCATTCAGAGTTCTTACCTGAATGGGTGATGGAATTTTAAATGCTTTTTTCCCTTGTATCTATTAATATGATTATATAAATTTTCATTAACCTACTGGTATAACATCGACGTTCAAATGTCAAATCAGCCTCCTATATCTGGGATAAATTCTGTCTCTTTCAAGACACTGTTGGATTCAGGGGGTAGTATTTTGTTAAGGACTTTTGCATCAGTATCCAAAGGAGACTGGTATACTTGTAGAATCTTTGTCTCCTTTTGGTGTGAGGGAGACGTATCACCAAGTGAGCTAGAGAATAGTCACTGTTTTCTCTTCTGGAATGGACTGTAGAGACCTTTAAGAGTATCTTCTTGCAGTGTTTATAGAATGCACCAGTAAACTCATACAGACCTGCTTTCTGTTTGGAAAGTTATTAATTACTGATTCAATTTCTGTAATCAGAAGATTGTAACTCAGTGGTAGAAAGCTTGCCTAGCATGTTTGAGGTCCTAGGTTCTGTTGGCAGCACTGAAAGACAAAACAAAACACCTCTCCTCCAAAAGCAATCTCTTTAATGTAGGTAGGACTATTTAAACTATTTTTTAACACACTAAAATTGACTCGGATAACTTATTTTTATCAGTACACACAATAAATAATGAACATATTTACTTAGGGAGTTGGTACATGTACATATCACATCTTCATCCTTTTTACTGTCCTTCCCCTCTTCTTCCCTCTTCTTTCCTGCTTCCGTCCCTCCCTCAATTTTTTTGTTTTGCACTTTTTTCTTTTCTTTTCTTTTACTTGTACAGTTATATGTGTGTGGCACATAGTATTTACATTGCTTGTGGGGAGCCGGCACAAGGACATAATATATTTTCATTCCTTCTGTCATCCGTTTTCTGTTCCTTCCCCTCCCCCATCTATTTCTTCTTTTGTGCGTTTCAAAATAGTATGTCTTTCAAAATTGAATTTCCTCTAAGTTGGCAAGTTTGGGGTGTAATTGCTCATAATCAGACTTCACCTTTTGTACAACCCCAGGGCCTGCGGGACAGTCCCTCCTTTCATTATTTCATTAGTCACCTGTTCTTTTTCAGCTCTGAGTTAGGCTAACTCAGTTTATGGATTTTAGAGACCTTTTGAAAGACCAGCTCTGTTTTTATTTTCTCTTTTGACTTCTTTTGATTTCTATTTTTTTCTTCTCTTCTAATTTATATTTAATTTGTTCTTCTTTTAGCTAAGATAGACTCTTAGGGGAGTGATTTTCAACCTTTCTGCTTTTGTAGTATTTACACCAATACTATATTTCCATTTAATATTTAAGGTACATATTGATATGAGTGACAACATCTATTCTACTTGTTATTATTTTCTACTTGTCACTTTTGGTCTTTAGCTTTATTATTTTTTATTTTTATTCTTTATAAATTGAATTCTTTATTGGTACAATTTATATGCATATCAAAATCATGTATTACATCGGGGAATTTGTACCAGTATATGAAACAAGTTAATTCTCATTTTTACCCATATCCCTACCCACCCCTCCTCACCTCCTTTATACATGCTCTTTTATTTTCTTTCTGTATCATATTTATTCCTTCCCCTCTTTAGCTTTATTTTTTATTTCCACACCTTTTTGTCTTTTGTGGTATTAATTGAGCATTTTATGTTTTCATTTTCCTACTCTGATGGACCTTTACGCACTACCTAGTTTCTGATCTATGTATCATTTTACTTCTTCTCCAGGTTTTTAACATTTATGGAAAGCTATATATACTGGCACCACATTACCTCAATGTTTCTCTGAAAAAAAATCCTTATTTTTCCTTACATTTGAATGATTATTTTGTAGGGTACAGAATACCAGTTCAGTGCTTTTCTTTTTTTTGTCTCAGAACTCTAAATATTTCAGGGCACACACTTGTGGCTCTGGTGGTGTCTGAGTTTCTGTTGTCATCCTTCTTACTTTTCTCTCTGTGTAAGGTATCACTTTTCCCTTCAGTCTTCCTTCAAATCTTGTCTTTTTCTATTGATTTTCTGAGATTTGATATTATGCATCTATATGTAGTTTTTGATTTTCTTCACTCATTTTTCCTACTTGTGTTTTCTGAGCTTCCAGCATCTGTAGTTCTAGATTGGACATTAACTTGCGGAAAATTCAGAGTCTGCTGTGACTTAAATATTGTTGCCAGTCCCTTCGCCCTTTCTTTTTATGTGCTTATTAGATGAGCTCGTTGGGCAGCAGAGATGGCACAGTAACCCGCCAGGCCGGATGTCAAATCATCCCGAGAGAACACCTGTGTTATCATCCAGAGACCCTCCTGATGTCCTGGCACTGGCCTGAGACCGGCTCCCTCCCCACTTGGCAGCGCCCGCATCGCCAAGGACAGGACGGTACTGCACAAAGCTGTCGTGGTTTGAGGAGCAGAAGGAGAAGAGCAGGAGGCCCTGTGAGGACAGAAGAGCTCAGGGCTCGGGGTCGTACTCCAGGCCGCGGAGCTTACTCACCAGGCACCCGCAGGGTGAGCTTTGGCCTGCTTGGGCTGATGGTGCCCGGGACATGGTGCCTCCAGGGCTAAACCTGGGATTGTCTTGGACCAATGCAACGTGGTGCTCATACTATATTCCATCCCCGAGAGCCTTAAAACATCCAGGATACTTCATTTGCCTTTGCTACACTTTGTATGAAAGATTCAGTACTAGGATGAGTTATGCAAATCAGATAAAGTGGCAAACAGAATGTGGGTGTCGAAAGGGTTAAGATAAATGTGTTCACCCTGTGGCTGTAACCCTAAAAATTATCTCCTTCCTGTGCACTGGGAATGGGTATTTGGGTGAGATGCACAGAGGGACCAGGCGGATGTGACCAGAGTCAGGGCATTTTATATCCTCAGCACAAGGGAAGCTCTCATCACCTTTTGAGGTAGAGGCAGGAGCTCCACTGGAGAATGGTCCAGGAAACAGCACTGGGGTTGCCCAGAATGCAGAAAAGAGGCAGAAGAAATTATAGTGAAGAGAAAAGAGCCCATTTTGCAAGGCAGATAGTTTGGATCCAGTGAGGTGAACTTTTAGAGGGTCACATTTACTACCCCTTCACCTCTGCAGCCTCCGTCTCCCCATTTCCGACTCACTCAGAGAATCCCAGGTCTTAACTGTTTCCAAGGTTAGTAGGTTATTAACGGTCACTATTTAAGTTTCTTAGGTTTATTGGTACAGAAAAGAGAACTAACCTCTTTGTCTTATGGAGTTTGTAATCTCAGGTGTGTGTGTGTGTGTGTGCGTGCACATGTGTGTTTAAAGCTAACTGACTTTGCAGTGTATTAGCTGGGATAAACGCTTTCAAGACAAAGAGAGAATTAGGAAAGAGGGAAGAAAGAAAGGACATGTCATGTTCACAATAATGATTGGAAGGTGAGATATAAAAGAATAAAAAGTGAGGCCTTATAAATCATGCCATACACATTATTTTGGAGACATAATTTGGTATGGTCACTACCTCTGTGCAAAGTTTTGCTTCTAAATAGCAGGGGTTTTTTTCCCTTTTGAGACAGGGTCTCGCTTTATAGTTCAGGCTGGTTCTGAGCTCACTATGTAGCCCAGGCAAGCCTGGAACTCAGCAATCCTCCTGCCTCTGCCTCCCGAGTGCTGGGATTACAGGCGTGAGCCACCACGCCTGGCACTGTGGTATGTGGTACTAATTGCTGGTGGGTGTGAGTCTCCACGCCCAACATTGTATGTGGTTACCAGGGATCGAACTCAGGACCTTGCGCTTGCGAGGCAGGCACCGGAACCACTGAACTAACCCTCCAGCCCTCTAAATAGCAGTTTTAAAGGAAGGACATTAAATGTAGTTGGAAGAAGTTAAAGACACTAAAAGAAAAAGGATTAAACTTCTCTATATTTGTCAACCTGTGTTATTGGCATTTTGTTTTGCTTTCATTTGTTTGTTTGCAGCTGGCAAAAGAAATACTTAAATCTACCTTTTGCTTTCATGCTCAGGCACTGCATCTTGTAAAGAAGCCATAAGCAAGAATTTCTTTTGACACAATTTATTTCTCACTTTTGTTTCTGCAGAAACTAGACATCTTTCAAGCCAAGTTACAGGAGCTGGCAGCTTAAGGCACTGGACTGCACTGAACATAAATGTCTTATTAGAAAATAACTTATTTAAAGAATCTATTACAGTTACATGGAATCTATCTATTTATTACATCGGTAGGTCTTACACCAGTAGCTCCTAGTTTTCCTACACACCTGTAAACCACCAAAAATACCTTATTTTTTATCTGAATGCTACCATCTTTTGTTTTTCAGACATGTAATGCTATAACAATATATTCCTTTCCATATAGAAACTTTACTGTTGAGTAAGAGAGGGACTCAGAATACCTCCTGGCACTTAAGGTAGATATTTATTTTACTAAGCATAACAGATATTGATATTTACTACAGTTAGCGTAGCACAAGGCTGCCATTATATGAACCAAAGCACCATTTAAGAGCATGTAGAACAATAGCTTTTCTTGCATTGCTTGGCTATGATTCCCCCCCCCAGGGACAAGCCAAGTAGAAACGTATATCTGAGGTCGTGTTATAGACATCCATGTGGTGTTATTTGCATGAAAAATCTGAATTATTTTACTGTATTTGTAAACATCCATCATTTATTAATAAGCCACCAACAAATAAAGTGTACTTGTTATGGAGCCTTCTAATTTCTGGAAATCAACAAGAAGTAGATCACTGGACCTATGTCTCCACGAACATCAGCACACAGGGTCTCTGCACAAATCAAAAAGTGACGGAGCGGCTTAGGCCAAAGGCCGAAGGTCAGTCTTTTCATATGTCTTTAATCGGTGGTTCTATAGTCATTGACTCACGGCAGAAAGGTGGCCCCTAAAGAGACCACCTTGGAGCCGCTTAAGCTCATGCTCTTATTGCTGAACGAAGGCACTTAGCAAAATTATTCTATTGGCATCACCGTTAATTCTCCCTGCACGGCGTTGACCTGGGGGAGTCCACGCCTCTCTCAGTCAGCCTGCAGTCAGTAATGCACCGCAAAGAACAGCTGTGAGTTCGAAGAAGCTGAGTAACTGAAAGAGGTTTAATTTGCGACAAATACTCTCCTTAAGAAATATTTTGATTTCTTAATGTCCCTTTTCCTTCACAAAAGGGGAAAAGGCACTGTGGTGATCTGGGCGCTGGGCTTTGCACAGCAGCAGCAGAAGTGAGTCTGGTTTGGGATAAATGTAGAGACACATGGGTCATAAATGGAACACGATGCACCAGCAGGGGGGTGGGGGGGTCAGTGCCCACAGCCATGGCATTTCCACAGCTACCCCAATTGGTTTGCGTTCCTTTAATTCAAATTGACTATTTAGTCACAAAAATCACTGCTTTGATTCATTAAACTCTTCCATTTTCAGGAATCTTACTGAAATTTGCACCTTTTTACAAGGCTTGATTTATTGGCTATTAAAAGTTTTCCATGTTTTTTAGCTCATAAAGGATCCCTGTCAAACATTTGTCTTACCTGTGTAAGGGTGAAGTGCTTATGTTAAGGGTTTGTCAGCTGTTCAAGATAAACCACAGTGGAGTTGACATTTTTGTCTGTCTTGTGTTTGTCTTGGCTGGGCATTGACCCAGGGCCTCAGCGTGCCAGGCATGTCCTGTGCACCTCCACCCTGCGACTGAACTCTGTGTACTCCTTCTGATTTCTTCTCCTGTCCTCTTCTTTCTCTTCTTTTCCCCTCTCATCTTCTCTCCTCCTTTTTCTCCTTCTCCTCTCTCCCCCTCGCTTTTCCTCCTTTTCCCTCCTCCACCCCTTCTTTTTTCTCACACACAGCCAATTTTTCCTTCTTTTACTTTTCCACTCAGATTTTCTACAGTTTCTCCATTGTCTAATTTTATTTTCACCTGAAAATTTTCCATTGCTAATACAAATTTTAATTTTCAGCAAATAATGTAAACAATAACCCTGTTTAAGGTATTAGTGTTTAGGCAATAATTTAAAATATGCTCTCTAATAATATCACATTGGCCAATAAATTACTGAGTATAAAGTTTTACATTCTTACAAAAAAATATATATCTTAATTTAGACAGTAGTCAAATAAAATAGTTAAAAGTCACTTGTTATATGACAAAAACAGAGGATGGCTGATGAAGCCATGAAAGTAGTTACTTTCAAACTGTTAAGATCTAGGCTTTAGACATTTTAATTATGAGGAATTGATGAATAAGAACACAGAATTTAGGAAGTTTAGAGGGGACTTTTATATTTAGTATATTCTTAAAATCAAAGACTTTTTGGTTTGGGATACAAAGGGAAATTGAATTATATAACTACACTAGCATGCAGAAATGTATCAACAAAAAAGAAATATTAAGATTAAGTAAAAAGTACATTAAGTAAATGAGCCTGGAAAGCCATCAAGTGGTTCATTCTGCCTGTTGTCCTGAGATCACACCAGCTGGCAGCTCTGACTGAGAACTTGCTATGTGCCCAATATCACTCACTGTTTTTTTTTTTTTGCTGTTTTTTAAAATTTATTTTTATATTTATTGGTACATTGTATATACACATCATGATTACATTCAATATTGGGTATTTGTGCCAGTATATGATATGATTTAATGCTCATTTTTTTCCATTCCCCTACCCACCCCACTACACCCAACCCCCTACATATGTAAGCTTTGTTTTCCTTTTTTTATTGCCACCACAAATTTTTTCTTTATCCCTCATTACTCAACCCTCCACCACAGGAGGAACAACATGTGGACATGTCCAACAGAGAACAACACAGGACTTGGTGAAGAGGGGAGAGGAAAAGCTGGGCCTGGGGTCGGAACCTTTGTGCCACGGTCTGGTCCACATTCCACCAGTCCACGCTGTGACCTCTCCGAGCAGGTGCTAAGCTCGAGCTTCCCTCACAGCCCAGCTCAATAGTAAGATTTACGATAACAATGAGGCTGACTCCATCACAATGTTTACTTCATGGCTAACTTTGTTCAGAGAGCGTTGTCATGCTTAAGTCAGTCCTCGTTAAAAGAAGTAGCTGCTAGGGAATCGTAGAGATGGAAAACCAGGAAATCAGTCACTTTGGGTCACACAGTGTGTGTTAGCTTTGAGATCAAATCGTACAGTTGGTTCTAGAATGTGGCATTCCATCTCAAAGATATTCAGACATTATAAATCTTTAAAGCACATTCTGCAGATGTAGCTGATATGCAATGGGGAATTAAAATAATTCAACATCCACCGAGAAAATACCCAGTGAAGTTCCATGAGGTACATCATGGTCCTGTCTAAAGGGGACTAGTTAGAAACTTTTCCCAACTGATTAAGAAGTAACAATAGTGCAACAGCAATAAGAAGAAGGAAGACAAAGAAAGGAGAGGGGTGGGGAGAGAAAAGAGACAGACAGACACAGGTGGAGAGAGAGAGAGAGAGAGAGAGAGAGAGAGAGAGAGAGAGAGAGAGAGGGTACGAAGACCAGTTCCCCAGTTGTCGACACAGCTGCACACACATGTTAATACACTCACACAGACCAAGCATAGTACTGTAGTAACCATCCCTGGGGTTCATGGGGACACCAGCAGCATCCTGAGACCCATCAGAAGGGTAGTGAAATGAAACTGACCATATGAATCTGACCGGCACCCAAACGCTTTTTGGCTGGAGGTGGCTTTAGCTTCAGTTAGCCTGAATAATAGCCTCTGTTCCTCCAAGAAGAGAGAGGAAACTCATATGCCTCATCTTATGACATTTATGAATAATACTGCTTTCAAGACATCATGGAAACATTTTTACAGGATATGCATTAATGCTTCTTGCTACATTTTTCTCACCTTTGAAAATATTAATTTACAATCCCTGCAAGGTATTATTATGAAGGAGATGGTATGATATTTATAAAGAAATAAATAATGTAAGTATACCGGAAAGGAAAGAGGGGGAGAACAAAGGAGCTAGGAATATGTTTAATGAAGATACCTTTTGTGATTCATGCAGTAAAACATCCATCACAAGGACCAGAATAGCAGGGAGGACAACTGGGTTCAGGGGAGAGTAGAATCTATATGGAAGTTGGTTAGAAGAGGTAGATTTGTTTTTTGGTGGAACCCAAGGTCTTCACATTGAGCTACCTCACCAATCACGTTTAAAAGTTAAAATTTTGAGACAGTCTTGCTCAGTTGCTAGACTAGTTTGAAATTTCTGTTCTCTTGCTTTAGGTCCCCAGAATGGTGAGAATTACAGCCATGTACCATCACACCTTGTGGAGTTTTAGGACAAAAAATGAAACATAATTTAATAACAAGATAATAAGAAAACATCGATAGCATACTGTGACATAATCTTAAAAACAGTCACTCAGAGTATAAGACATAGTCCAAAAAGATTTTCTTACAAAGACTAAACAGCTAATAGAGAAAAAAAAACTTTCTTTTTCAATGAACTAGGGAAAATAGCATTAATGAATCAAATTAGTATATGTATAAAATATTTTTAAGTAAGGAAATAGATAATTTGGAGAAGTTCAAATTACTTCTCCTTGCCATTTACCTATCCTTTGTTTTCTGCTGTTGCTCTCTCTCTCCGTGTGTATGTTTCTTATATAAGAAAACCCATGCGACAGTCAAGCTTGTGTGCCAGTGTGTCTGTCCTATTTCACTTAACCTTATGCCTTCAAGTTGCATCCATTTACCTACAGATTCCTCAAGTTTCCCTTCCTGTAGGTCAGAGTAATACTCCATTGTATATAGGCGCCACATTTTCCTTATCCATTCATTTGTTGATGAAAATATATGTTGTTTCTAAAATCTAGCTATTACCAATTGCGGGCCTAAAAAATGGTTATATGTGTCTCCCTGGAATATGATGAGGAATCTCCACACTGGTTTCTGAAAAAATATGAAGAATTCTATTTTCCCCACATCCATCTTTTCTCCACTTTATAGGGTGTCTCTTCATTCACTCTATGGTTGTTTCCTTTGGCGTGCTGAAGCCTCTTCATTTATTATGATCCCATCTGTTGATTCTGGATATTTGTGTGTGTGTGTGTGTGTGTGTGTGTGTGTGTGTGCGCACGTGCACGTGCACCACTGCAGTTCTGTTTAGAAAGTCCTGACCTAGGCCTGTGTCTTCAAGTATTGTACCCATTTTATCTTCTGGCAGATTAGGCTTTTCTGTTTTAACATTGTGATCTTGGTCCATTTTGACTTTAGTTTAGTGTGTGGTGAGATACATGGTGTAGGCTTAGTCTTCTGCATGTGGATAGTCTATTTTCCTACCACCATTTATTAAAGAGAGTCTCTTTTCTTCCGTGTATTGTTTCGAGCATTTTGTCAAAGATCCAATATCTGCATGTCCCTAGGGTTGCTTTATTCTGCTCCCATTGGTCATGTTCCTGTGGTCGCGGCACCATGCTGGAGCTTTAGAGTGTAACTTCAGCTCTGGGACTGTGAGGCTACCTGCTTTGCTTTTGTTACGAGGACTGTTTTTGGTATTGTGAGTTTCCCTGATTCCATATAAATTTTAGTGTTGTTTTCTCTAAGTGAGACAAGGCATTGGTATTCTGATTGAGATTACATTAAATCTGCATGTCATTTGGAAGAATGGCTGTTTTGATTATATTGGTTCTCCTCATCTAGGAACAGGAGATACCTTTCCATTTTTGGATGTCCTCCTGAATAAGTTTCGGCATAAGGTACTTTTGACTGTATAAGTCTTTCAGTTCTTTGGTTGGGTTAAGTTTTACTTAATTTTTTTCATGCTACTCTTAATGGTATTTTTTCCTATTTTCTTTTTCAATGAGTAATTATTAGTTTATAGAACTACTACTCATTTTTGTGTTTATTTTATATCCTGCTACACTGCTGAATTAGACTTACATCTTAGGAATGTTTTGGTGGAGTTTTGTGAGTCTTGTTAGTGTAAGGTCATCTTATTTGCATGTAATGATACTCTTTTTTTTCCCTTATATCTGTCCTTTTTATTACTTTCGCTTGCCTGATTGCTCTGGCTAATGTTTTGCAGACTATGTTGAGCAGCAGGGTTGACAGTGGAATTCTGGAAGGGACCATTCAGCTTTTCCTCATTTAATACAACATTGGCAGTAGACTATTTATTGTCCATTGATACCCTCATGCAGTAAATGTTTAAGACAAGTTTTGCTATATCTTTGATTGGGTTTTAAGATGATCATTTTACCAATTCATTGTCCTATCAACATTTCATTAGTGTTGTTGACTGAAGTATCTGGTATGATAATATAAGTTATTTTATTTGGGCACTTGTGCCAACTCTGGGAAATTCAAAGACATCTAAATTTTGATATATGATCAACAACATAAAGCTATTCACCCAATTAAAAAGAGGTTTTATAAAACATCATTTGTAACTTTATAACTTTAATGCTTCTTTACCCCACTCTAACCTTCATAATCATGTATGTATATGTTTATTTATATGTAACTATTATACTTATTAAGTCCAGCAGAAACAGAGACTGTCATCTTATATTGGAAAACACTATAAATTTGATAATTTTTTAGTAACTTTTATCTTTTTTTTTGTTTTGTTTTTTGTTTTTTTTTGAGACAGGGTCTCTCTTTGTAGTTCAGGCTGGCCCAGGCAAGCCACCGTGAACTCAGCAATCCTCCTGCCTCTGCCTCCCGAATGCTGGGATTACAGGCGTGAGCCACCACGGCCGGCACTGTGGTATGTGGTATTGATGGCTGGTGGGCATGAGTCACCACACCCAGCATTCTATATGGTTACTGGGATCGAACTCAGGACCTTGTGCTTGTGAGGCAGGCACTGGAACCACTGAGCTAAATCTTTGGCCCAACTTTTATCTTTTATAAGAGACTAATATGCTAAAAAATATTTATTTGTGCCGGGCATGGTGGCTCATGCCTGTAATCCCAGCACTCGGGAGGCAGAGACAGGAGGATTGCTGAGTTCAAGGCTTGCTTGGACTACAGAGTGAGCTCAGGTCCAGCCTGAACTGCAAAGCGAGACCCTGTCTCAAAAAAAAAATTATTTGTGACTATATATATATTTACAATTCACTCTTGTTATCTTTTCTGGAAAATTTCAACTTTCCTTTTAGTTTGAATTTAACCTCAACTCCTACACATATACAAATAAGTATCGAGGAGGAGACAGGGCTTTACATTTACTTTTTCTGATCATCTGTCTGTCTGCCTCTCTCTCCACGCTAGACACATTTGGTAAAAATGTTTGAAAGCAAACTTCTCATGGCAAATGATTTCTGGATGGCATTTCATAAAATTTTATGGCTCTCCTCTGACTGAAATATTTGCTTCAATCAAAATCTTCACAGAGGGCTGGAGGGTTGGCTCAGTGGTTCCGGCGCCTGCCTCTCGAGCGCAAGGACCTGAGTTCGATCCCCGGTAACCACATAGAATGCTGGGCGTGGAGACACGCCCACCAACAATCAACACCGCATACCACAATGCCGGACGTGGTGGTTCACGCCTGTCATCCCAGCACTCAGGAGGCAGAGACAGGAGGATTGCTGAGTTCGCAGCGGCTTGCCTGGGCACCATAGTGAGCTCAGGGCCAGCCTGAACTACAAAGCGAGACCCTGTCTCCAAAAAGCAAAAAAAAAAAAAAAAAAAAAAAATCTTCACAGAGCACTAATCAACAATATGTACACATTCAAGATAAGAGAAGGGTTGAACTCAAGCTGGCCTGTTGACAACATGTGAAGTAAATTGGCAGCTGATGATCACTTTTGAAGAAAAGAAAGCATGATTTGGGGTCTTAAAAACAATTGAACTTCAACAACAAAGCACTGTGTTCTTTACTCTGAGATGCACATGTGAAATAACATCTGTATTCAGAAACAAGTGATTATTTAGAATAAATTTCCATAACTAAAGATTCAACATGAATCCACACATTGCATTTAGAAGAATAATTATTCTTAATATTAGAATACTTAAGTTGAAAGCCTAGATTAATTGTAAACACATACTTAGTTAAAGCCCTCAGACACCTATACTTTGATGTATTTCACCATTATACTATCCTGATCTCTTGTACTATGATCTCAAACAGCTTTGTTACCTGAACTTTTAAAAATTATAGGGTAGCAGTTTTTAAAGGTTATTCATAATCAAAGGTTGAAAACAGCACTGCAATATGACCTTAACTTGTCTGTGTTAGCTCTTAGGTATTATCTGTTAACCCTGACAGAACAGACAGCAAGAACTTTAAGTTATGTAGGAATTCGTCTTGTGTGCAGTTGCTTCATTTAGCACCTCGTTGTATTGCTTTATTTACCTGTCTACTTATCTATTGTTTCTTTCAGTGACCTACAAGTGTCTAAGGAGTATAAATCCTGAAGGGTACAGGTTCTGTGTTTTAAATATTCACAATTACCTGAGGTTAATGAAGGCAGAAATTGCCACTGTGTGACAAGATTGAAAGATTTGTCTAAACTAAGTCTCAGTGTATTTTTAAAAAATCCATATGGCCAGCTATCCTCTCATTATAATAATGCTTTTTTGTGAAATATAGGCTGTTCAGTGTATATCTTATTGATTTATTTTTCTGGCTTTCTCAGTCTGTGTTACCCATTTCCTGAAAGATGTTTAGTAAATGAAGGAATCTTATTTCTACTGTTATAGTCTGTGGGGTCCTGCCGTCTACTCTTCCATTAGGGTTCATTCACACAGGGAGTTTCCTTCACGTAGTCTTTATAGTCCATGTGGTTACAGATTACAAATAATTCGTGTCATCTGGATTTCTGAAGACCTCATTAGTCTCTTTAGATTTTCTAACTGTTGTTTGTTGGGACCAAGTCCCACCGAGCAACAATCTTTCAGAAGGACACATCATGATCTTAAAGTCCAATCAAGAGTTTATTTCCCAGCTTGGGGGGGAGTTCCCTCCATGTTGAGGAAGGTGCTGAGTTAGACTAAAGCACAGTATTTAAAGGCAAAATCTACTACTCCTCCCACCTGTTACCAGGAGGTTTCTATCCAGGAGTGATTAGATTATTCTGTTGCTAAAGTGCAGGGGCAAGTCATTATGAAGCCAATAGCAACAATTAGATCAGTGTTTACTATAGAATAATCATTCTAAAAACACACAGTCTGTGGCAGTGCTCATCGGTTGGGTGGACAGTTCCCAGGGAGACAAGTGCTGGCACCATGGGGAGGTTACAGGACACAAAGTGGAGGTATTCAACAAGATGGCTGTTTTTATGTCAAGTTGGGTTTCACAGTTCAATTATGTTATCAGCAAATTATGTTTTTAATATGACAGAAGTGAAAAATGATTATTTAAATACACAATTATTTAAATATATAAATATATAGAGCCGTAACTACCTGTAAGTGTGATTATCTTGGAAATGATAAAACCAACGTAAATTTATAGGGGGGGGAAAAACCAATTAGTATATTTTAGGGAAGGCTCAGGCCTAAAAATCATACTGAGGGGCTGGAAAGAGACACACCAGAAAAGCCATGCCTATTGTAACTTTAGGAAAGTTGTAATTTCATTTGGTTTTTAGGAATAAAATACTGAAAGGTCCACAAAACAGTATTTGACTGGTGCACTGCCTTCTAACTCTCCACGTATGCTTTATCTAGAATTGTTTTTCTCTCTACAGATGCTTCAGAATTCTGAGGTTTAAAATGCAGATTTGCGTTTGATCATGTATGTTTACTAGAACAGCGGATCCCTAAAAACGCTGGCGGGTTGGAGGACTTGAAGTTCTCTAGTTTCTTGGGTGACTGAACACAGATGAGCATGGATAATTGCTGGGATTTTTAGGGCTTTCCTTCCAACTCTGCAGTGGGATAGAATTGTGAGGAGATGTGATTCTTATAATCCATATGCACATGGATAAAGTCTTTCCAGTCCCAAATATACTACAGCTCAATTATCAGATGGAAACTTTGTGTTGATGCTGCTTCTCCCACTCAGAATTCATCAGCCATTTAATAGCACCATTTTTGTCTAGACCAGTCCTGTGATATGGCTGCAAATTTTTGGCTTCAAGTTTCTTTTGATTTAATGTTCATTGAAGACCCACACCTTATTTACATTCCTCAAGCCTTTGTTATAACGATGTTTGAAATTTCCTTGTGGTAAGCTCACAGTTAAACAGACTTTGTAGGCCCCAATGCCTGTGGTATCATGAACCTAAGTGAGAAATGAGAGAAGAGAGGCTGAGATTTCTGAAGAAGAGGCAGAGATTTTCAGAATTTTTCTTCACAATCTGTCTCATTTGCAGCATTGGAAATCAGAATCAGGATACTGCATTATAACATTATAACTGTGTACGGAGCACCTTGTCTTGTGATCGGAGAGGTTAAGTGACAATTCCTTAAATCTTTTTTTTTTTTTTTTTTTGAGATTTGGTCTTGCCATGTTGCCGAGCCTGACAGGCAACTCTCACTCCTTCTGCTTCAGTCTCCTAGTGGATGGGATTGTAGGAATGCACTAAAACACTGGGATCCATCTTACTGTTTTGAGAAAATTTCTCTCTTTACCTGGAGACTTACAATCTGTAGAAAGTTTATAACTATTTAAAAAAAACCTCATGGTATTGTAAAGAGACCCCATGATGGCTCTTCACAATGCTTACATTTGGCGATCCCTATCTGGGGAACCGTCACTTAGTCATGCATTTCTAGAGAGTGAGGGTGTCAGGAGCAGCAGGGCCTCACTTCCCAGGTCTGGTTCTGTCTTGCTTGTTCTCTCGTCTCCTCGTTACATCTGAGGAAATCCAGTTTCTAGGCGCTTTCTGGAGGCAAAGTTCACATGGCAAGAAACGGAATTCTCTGGCCAGCAACCAGTAAAGAACTGACACTTCAGATCAACCGCCTGGGAGGAATTTAACCCTACCAAGAGCGCACGGAGGCTCTCCCCAGGTGAGCCTTCCAGCAGGATGCAGCTGGAGCCAGGGGCTTAGTGAGCTGTAAGCGGCCTCAGTGTAGAGGCCTACCAGCAAGCTGAACAGAAGTCCTGATCTGAAGACCACCAGCTGATCAGTGGTTTTCTTCTGTTTTAAAGTGGATATTAGAGTAATTGTTACATAGAAATAGGTAAAATGGAACTGTGTATAATGGAACTGTGTGCAACAGAAATGTGTGTAAACCAATCCTTTAAAAAAAAAAAGCTTAAGCTGGTCTCTGAGGATCAAGTGGACCTTTACTTCCTTGTTTGTTTCTGGGAGTTTCATAATGAAGTGTCAGACAACATTATTTTCTCACAGTTCTGAAGAGCAGACGTCAAATCCCAAGTTGTTACCAAGTTAGTTTCTTCTGAGCTTTCTTTCCATGGCTTGCAAATGTCATTTTATTTCTATGCTTTCCTCTTTCTTTTTTTTTTTTTTCCTGGTACAGAGGACTGAGGCAAAGGCCTTCGCCCTGAGCTACATCCCCAGCTGGTTTTTAATTTTTTTAAACTTCAAAACAGTGTCTCACTAATTCACTAAATTTCTTAAAGAATTAAAGACGCTATCTCAAATGCAGTTTCATTATGAGACACTGAGTTTACCAGTTTACAATAATTATTGTAATAATTATCTTTAGTGAACGTTCATGTATGTACTGTCTCATTTAGCACAATATCCTCATACAGTAAGTGTGGTTATCATTTCACTTTTATAATTGAGGAGACCAAGGCTTGCAGAGGCTAGCGACTGTATTTGAGGTTGTACAGCTAATAAGTATAAGAGCCCAAGTACTCACCCACATTAGACTGAATGCAAAATCTTTAGTTCTCCAGTTAAACTAGGGTTTGTATTCAACACAGAATCGGTTTGAACTAGTGACCGGTAGAGCAACACGCAAATAGGGGCAACAAAAATTTGTTGGTAAGAAAGGAAGAAATGGGAACAAAGCTAATATACATAGGGAGGAAGGGGTTGATAGAGGCCAGGGGAATGGGAAAATATAAGAATCAAGACATATCATGCACAAATGCAAATTCTCAATGATGAATATGATCATAATGTCTATAAAAATGTACCAAAAAACTCAAGAAAAAAGAAAAAGTGCTAAAAGTCAGCAGTTTAATTATGCAATTGAATGTTTGTAAATAAATCTTCTAAAACTTAATTTTCAAGCTTAGCAGATTAAGTACAAAGTTACCACCTAAAATAATTAGCATTTTACTGAAATATTTTTAATCATAAATTATTTACTTCTCTTTCAGCAAGTCTTTCTACACTCACATTTCAGTAAGGCAGCATATTCTCCAGCACAGATTGTTGTTTTGTTGACAATATTTCTGCCAATATACAGTCTACGTGTGCACAGGTGGTCTCTCCCACATTAGTTAACAAAGAAAACATTTCATAAAACCAATGTTCAAAATGAAAGAGAAAATGCAACATGTAATTTTTTTTTGAGACAGGGTCTCACTTTGTAGTTCAGGCTGGGCCTCGAACTCAGCAATCCTCCTGCCTCTGCCTCCCGAGTGCTGGGATTACATACAGGCTTGAGCCACCAGGCCCGGCATTTGCAACATGTAATTTAATGGGCTGTAACAAAGGTACACTGTGATGAAGAAGTGCTAGGCAAGGCAGCTGTCAGCATGGCTGAGAATACATGAGAGAATTTTGTAGGTTCTCCTTACCTTTGCCATAAAAAATTGAAATCTTTAGTATTAAAAAATAATCTCTGTTGTGAAATCAATTCTTATTTAGCAGTAGAATGATTTATTGTAGAAGGATACTGAATTAGTCTGTTTTCTGTTCCTACATCAAAATACCTGAAGCTGGGTATTTTGGGAAGAAAATAAGTTTATCGGTTTCACACTTTTAAAAATTTGAATTTCAAGACTGGGCAGCTCAATCTGTGACACTTGTAGTAAACAGGATGTTAATATTGGGCATGCACATGCATAGGAAAGAGCAGTCACATGGTGAGACAGGGAGACAGAGGATTCAGGGTTCTATTTGCTTTTTCTATGCCAACTTACTCTGATAACTAATCAGGGTCTCACAAAAAACTCTATTGATCTCTTCTGAGTGTGCTTCTCCAAGTGAGCTCTTTACTTCCCATTGTTCCCACCTCTTAAAGATTATGACACTTACTGAAATCAGCACTCTGGACACCATGCTGCTAACGCAGGGAGGGCCACATATAGACAGAACTGAACACCGGAGGAAAAGTCAATGAATGTCTTATAATTAGAAAAAAATTGAAAGTTAATGCTGGGAGTGGTGGCTCACATCTGTAACCTCAGCACTTGGGAGGCAGAGGCAGGAGGATTGCTGAGTTCAAGGCTTGCCTGGGCTACATGGTGAGCTCAGGGCCAGCCTGAACTACAAAGCGAGACCCTGTCTCAAAAAAAAAAAAATCAAAAGTTAGATCTCACCAATTGATAAGTTCATGGCATTCTGAGTTAAATTTGCCAAAACAACTATGGCAAAACAATTTAAAAAGTTATTAGCTTACCTAATTGTTGTGGTTAGGGTGCTGAAGAGGTATTTTTGTGGGTGAGGTCCCCAAGAAAAAGAGCACCCGGAGATGACATCAGCAACAGTAACAAGAGCGTATGCTTTTCTTTAATAAGCTTCTACACAGTTTTACATCACTATGTCCTTACATAGCCATGTAACACATGCACAGCAGTCTGGGTTGTCATCTTACATAAGTGTGTCCTGTTGTGCACATATGCTAGATGGTGGGGCCGTGTCCTTGTGAGTCCCTAGGTACCATGGGCTTTGAAGCAAACTGAAATCAGTTCCTTACTATAATATGTAATGATTTCTCCAAAATACTGATTTTTGTATCTTGCTCTTGTTTTGCACTTATTCTAAATTACACTGGAGACAAAAGTGATATTGCTTAACATTTTGTCCGGAAATAAACCTACTGACAAAATTGCTGTGGACCTGAATGGTACAAAATAAATATGTACAAATACTAAATTGTTGGAAATATGAACCATCCAGGGCTGAGGATTTACTTCAGTGGTTTCTGCTCTTGCCTCATAAGCACAAGGTTCTGAGTTCAACTCTCAGTGCCTCCCCCAAGTAAATATAAATCAGCAGAGGAGGTAGTGCTGCTTTCATAAACTGTATTACATACAGGTTCTAGGCAAAACCCAGAAAGTCCCTAACCAAACCTAGCCATTAGATATTTAGCTTGACAGGCTGAAACTTAATGGGCGTATCCAGAAAAAGGGAGGAATTGTCAGCACACTTCTTTTTTTTTTTTAATTGAATTCTTTATTGGTACAATTTATATACATCTCACAATCACACATAACATTGGGGAATTTGTACCAATATATGACACAACAATTCTTATTTGTACCCATATCCCCACCCACCCACACCTCCCCACCCCCTATATACATGCTCTCTTATTTTCTTTCAGAATCATATTTATTCCTTCCCCTCATTACATCCCCACACCAAATTTCCTTTGGAAATTTCCCATTCTACAAAGACTGTCATACTTTCTAGAGCTTATTTGCATCTATAGGTGCTCATATCACTGAGAAGATCCAGTACTTGCCTATCTGTGATCTGTTGATTTCACTCATTAATGTGTCCTCCAGGTGTATCCATTTGCACACAAATGAATCAATCTTGTCATTCTTTATGGCAAAATAATACTCCATTTTATTTTTTAAAAAATCTTCTTTAGCCAATCACCAGTTGATGGGCATTTGGGTTGTTTCCAAGATTGAGCTATCACACTTCTTCAGTGGAGAAGATCCCACTGATGTGGTATCTTTATTCTGTTTTTTTGTATTATTAATAATGGTGTTTTCAACTCCTTAATGTTAGACTTTCCAATCTCTAAAATAATGAGATAGATTTCTGGCATTTAAGACATTCAGTCTATGATACTCTCATAAAAGCCTGCAGTTATTAAGATGGAATTGTTACTAAGAAAGGATGGTACTGTCTTAACAAAGAAAAGTTTAGATTTTATTTGGAACTGGGTAATG
>PVIC010030589.1:0-21828 GCA_004025085.1 Thryonomys swinderianus
GAGCTGGCTGAGCAGGAAGTACATGGGTGTGTGGAGCCTGCTGTCCAGCCAGATGAGGTGGACCAGGGTGACGTTCCCCAGCACAGCCACCAAGAAGAGGATGGTGATGGTAGCAAAGAGAAGCGCATTCATTCTGCCATATTGGAAAAGACCAACAAGCATAAAATCTGTCCTGGAACTTTGGTTTCCTGTTTTCATGACTTAAGTTGAAATTTCAAAGCAGGCATTATGTGAAACATCTATAGAATAATATAACTACCTTTTAAAAGAAAAAATACAATAATTAATATGACTGATATTTTTGGAATGACATGAGGTAAAAATATAGCTTTTTCCTATTGGTAGAATAAATCTTCCCATATTCAGATATAGTCCTTTTTAGTTATTTGTCTTTACTGGTAATGGACATGCAATAGTTGTAGATATTAATGGGGGTATCATGTATATGTACACAGACCAAAAGGAAAATTAGCTTTTCATTGCCATTTTTCAACTGTAGGAAACTTTCTTTATATAAAAAAATTTTGGGATCATTCAACTCCTCTCTTTAGATCTTCATGAACTGGCAAATGACAAAATGAAAATAAAGTTGTTGACCAAAAACAGAAAAAAATGTGTTATAATTTTGAAAGCATTTTGATGATCTATTGACAAAAATTACATTCTCAATTTATGCATACTTTTGAATAGTGGATAAAATCTTTGTTCACTAATGAAAATATTCTTTACAGTTCTTTCCTAAAGGTGATACTTTGTCAAAAGTCACTGAATAATTGTATAATTTCTGATGAATCTTTATTTAATCTTTAGCTTACTTTTATCAGTTATAAATAGAAATTAAAAATTACTGTGATATTTATTTTAAAGGAATATTGTAGTCCTTCTGGGCTGGAGATTTAGCTCAGTGGTTTCAGCGCCTGCCTCACAAATGCAAGGTCCTGAGATAGATCCCGGTTAGCACATACAACAATGCTGGGTGTGGTGACTCATGCCCACCAGCCACATACCACAGTGCCAGGCATGGTGGCTCATGTCTGTCATCCCAGCACTCAGGAGGCAGAGACAGGATTGCTGAGTTTGAGGTTTGCTTGGGCTGCACAGTGAGCTCAGGGCCACCCTGAACTACAAAGTGAGACCCTGTCTCAAAAAAAAAAAAATACTGTAGTCCTTCTGAAATAAGAATTGACATGCATCAATTTTTATCCTTGTAAAAATAAATAAAACTTCACATTTGTCTAAACATATGGGAATGAATCATCCAAACTTAATTTAACACTGTTAGTCTTTGACTAAAGTAGACTATAAACATTTTTTAATTCAAAGGAGAGAACTGAAAATTTTCTCTTTCCTTCTAACACAAATTTGGGCTTTTATACATTTTTCAGATTAAATAATGTCCTAATTACAGGTTTCATGTTTAAAAGTATATGATGCAGTGGTCTGAAACATTATTATATGAGTTCATGATTTACTGGTCTCATCTACAGAAGCAGCACCTTGTTAACTTGTCCATTTCAAGAGTATCACATTTGAAAAAGTTGTCCTCAAAACTAGGCTTTTATGGATTTCATTTATAAAACATAAACAGCATGTACATTCAATTATAATGCCTATGGAGTGTGGGAAGCACGCTTTGCTCTAATCCCTTATCAGGCCTGGAGATCTGCACTGGGTGCTGCATCAACTAGCAGTTGAGAGGCCTGCACTACTCACACGGTGCTGCCCAGCCCCCGAGACAGACCTGCAACCTTCGGGGTTGCTGCATTGGGAGGCCTGACTGGCAAAGTGAAGCCGGTGATTTCTGACTGGGCCCGCTGACCATTGTTTCTCAAGTTAGCGACGTGTTGTTCTCCTTCCAGTTTCTATGTAGGTTAGAACAATGTTTCCACAGAGTTGGCAGAATTAATTAACTATATGACGGATGTACCTATTCTTCTGGTCTTATTCTATTAAAAGTTAAGCATTAATAGAGAATAGTATAAGGAAGTCAGAGTGAGGGAAAAGATTTAAGAGAATTGAAGTTTGACATTTTGAGAAATTAATTCCAGACTTAATGGTCATTATGTTTATAGTTACCATTTGTTTCTGTTCTCGTTCTTAAGAAATGTACTGATTTCTTGACTACCTATTTTTGTTTCCACCAACCAAATGATAAAAGTATAATACAATATGTAACCATTATTGACGTCATGTTACCCTTCTAAATCAGTATAAATATAGCCTGATCAATAAACGCGGTGCCTGCTCAGTGCTGACTGAGAGGTCCTCCCGAGCCCATCTGTTTTCTTGTCTCTTTCTTAATCCGCAACCTTCGACTTTGTTACTCCGTTGTTTTGCCCAGCAGGTCTGGACAATGGAGCATAGCTCAGTAACAACCGTCAGGTGCTTAGGGACATAAATAAAAGACAAGCGCGGTGGCATTTCCCGTGTGCCCACCTTCCTGGGTCCCAAGTGCTCCAGGGCTTCAGTGGCCTCCTGTGGTGAGCAAGGGCCTCTGCATCATTTCAGGTAGGCAGAGAACACCTGAGACTGTGTAGATGTTACCGTCTTCCTCGTGTTTCTCCTCCACGCTGGCGGCCTGGACACAGTCAGTGGCTGGCAGTGCCAGGGAAGCTGCAAGGCTGTTTCCACCTGGCCTGAAACCACTGCTCATTAGAAGTGTTAGTCACCCTCAAATCCCCGCTAACTTGCATTAAATATATACAAGTATGTGACGTGCTCTAAAATGCAGTGAGGCTTAGAAAGACATAATTGTCTCCTCTTCTGATTACAGTGAGAACAGAGCTCATCTCTTTGGAGCAAGTACAGGAGGAATCCTAAGCAGGGTTTCTCCCCTTGTGACTCCAAATCACCATCCCTGCTGAACACGGCAGCCCTCAAGCTGTAAAGCTCTCTTTATAAGGCTGAAGAATGAACTTCAGTCTGTGCCAAATAAAACACACCATAAACATGAAAGTCTCACCCAAGAGCTGCGGGGAGGTACCCAGATGAGCCCGAACAGACATCCTGAACCCTCTTACCCTAATGACTCCAGCCCCTCACCCAGTCTCCAAAATCCTTTCTTCTTTAGAGGGAACTCTGAATAAGAGTCACGTGGATCAAAGTAAAAGGATTGTACTGAGCATGAAATAATCCACGACAATGACATAGGTACCAGTATTTTAAACACATTGAGACTTCTAGCCCCAAAATAATAATAATAATTTAGTTCTACTCAGTTTGGTAATGGACTAGACTCTTAGTTTGAATTAAAACAAATCAATATTAATGTCTAAGTTATAAACCAAGTTCTGGATTTTGGCAGAGAGGAAAGCAATGTTAAAGATTCGTCAGGCAAGGGCAGCTTTGAGACTGAGCTCACTGACCCTGGCCCACAAACTGAAGGCTGCTTTTCTTCCTAAGAGCCTCAGCGAGCATTCGTAGTTATTTTAGTGAACATTTATAGTTGATTACATTTGCACTTACTTCCACATTATACAGCCAGCAGTGATGTTAACATCATCCACAAATATTTTTGCATATTTGACCTCCATGTTTACCTTGAATTTTGAATTGTGCTTTTATTACAAATCCTGATAACAGTGATTCAGAGATGAGACAATTCATTATAGGAGATGAAAATAGAGAAAGAGAACAAGGGGAGAGGAGTAGATTCAATCTAACACAAAATAATGGCAAGCATGCACCTTTGCAGATACTACTAAAACAGTACCTGTGTAACTGTGTAACTGGCCCAAATGATGGCCACAAGCTTATTAGTGAAATAATGCAATTCACTCTGCATACACGTTGGGATAGAGTACACACCTTTAAGTTCTGAGTGTGACTGGGTTTTGTTTCTAAGCATGGTAATGTTTCTAAATATTACACATAGAAAATTTGTCAAGAGTCCTTTGGATTATTCTGCAATTATTTTCCCAAACATCTATTCACTGGCTCTGTGAGGAAGGGACCTCCTCACCTCCCGCAAGCTGAGTCTTGACTCTGGTGAGTAAGAAGCACTCTTGGAAGAAGAGCTTTTTCTCAGATTAAAAGATATGTAGATTGTCTTTCCTTTTATTAACTAATGCATTTAAAGTAATTTTAATGATTCTTTGTATAGTCATTTTTAAAATTCTGGTATTTATTTGCAGATAAAAATATCAAAAAATAATAATGATTTCCTGCCATCGCACTTGGAGCTAGTAATTAGAAAATCACAGTAATCCTTTCCTTGAAGAATTTTTACTTAAAATTATACTATTTATCATACTATTAATGAACTATGAAGTAGAACCAAATATAAGAAATAAAGCTATTTAAAATGAGATTTCCAATTTTTAAAAAAAGTTATTCTATAATCAAATCTCTGAAACATGTTTCAGGAAGAGCTGTCAATTGTCCTAAATTTGTAAGACAATTTTTTCCTTGTAAAATAAACTTTAGTCATATGCCATCAAAACATTCAGTGGGAAAAATTTCCGCTATCGTTCATCTCAGTCCACAGAAGACTTAAACATCTCCACCTGCACAGGCAGCTGCTAATGAGGGGCACTCCTGGGAAGCCTTGCTCCTGGGGCCTCCTGGGAAGACTCGGATTCCAACCCACAGGGAGACACCGGGGACGCAGAGCAGGAGGTATCCTCTCAGAACTGAAGGCAGGATGCCTGCCCAAAGAGAATTTATTTGAGTGGAAATTAGGCCACTTTCAACTGATAGATTTTTTATAGTGCTTATTCCATTGTATATTTTAAATATGCACCTTCAGATCAGTTTGGTAATTAACCAACTGGTACACAATTGTAGTAAGGATCATAAATGTGACATACAGTGGAATTACCTAACCCAGGAGGTGGTGTGTGTTACATGTTAACACTTATTATTAAAGCAAAATATCTTTTAGAAACTGCCTCCTCTGGAGGTAGAAGCACATCTCCGAAAGTCTGTAGACAGTGGAGACATTGGGGTTGCGCCCAAGCTCACAAGGAGGAAGTCAGAGGATGGCACGAGGTGACTTGGCCAGGGTGGTGGTGCTTTGATGGAGTTCAGAGAATTGTTAAACATGGTGGCCACTACATTTGGTCTGCAGATTTTCTTCACTCCCACCTGGGACTGTGACCTTTCTGACCACCATCTCCCCACTTCATTTCTAGTGGCAATATATTTCCATGGGATTTGGTGGTTTACTATATCCAGATTCTATCAGCTACCTACTACACATCACAATTTCTCTTTCCAAATATGGAGTGTAGATGGGCAGTGTGTGGTTTGCTTTATTTAGGTCATCTGCTTGACCAAGAATTATGTTTTGCTCTTCAATTTCTTTCTCTTCTGGCAGATTCGTTAAAACTGTCTGGCTGTCCAATAATTCAGAGATTAAAGTTATAGGACTTTTCTTCTTTTTCCTCGCATAATAGATTAATTCAATGAGAAAAATTCACTCAACCACAAATACTGCGTTCTTTTTATGTCATCATTTATATGAGTATTTCTCAAAGTACACACATCACTGCACTTGATTTTAACCTAATCATCAATAATTGAAGTAACTTTCCATAGTATACTGTGGGGTAATAGCATCTTATCTTCTGCTGGTGCTCATGAGCTCAGTGTTTTTCCATGGAGTTGGACTAGGAGCTCAGATCGCAAATTTCTTTCCTTCAGTGTATCCTCTGTACAGTTTCCCAGAACTGAATCTGTGCAGTCTGCATTACTTTGTACAGTGGAATTTACTCTGTGTTTTGAACGTAAAAATAACTTCATGACAGGGTATTGGATGCTTGGTCCACCTTTGGAAGTATGAGGACAGGGCAGGTCACCGACCCTGGGGTGCTGCCTGGATCTGCCCCAGTCTGAGGAGATGTACACATCTGGTCTGGTCTCTGCCACCTAAGTCATGCACACCAAGACTGATAATTTCAGGAATGAACCCCAGTTCAGAAATTCATCATTGTCACTTTGGACACAGAACAAGTCTATTTCTCCCTGGTCCTTCTAGTGACCTCTAATATGTTACTGAAATTTTATTTCCACATTTTTTCATTAATAAAATTGAAAGACAAATGAGATACACTGTTAAGAGTTAACTTCTTGGAATAAAATGAACTGAGGGTCACAAATTCTTTGAAAATTTTCAAATATAGAAGACATTAAAGATTTACCACAATCTCTTGAACTTTGTAAAGAGTTAGGAATATGAATTGACTCATATTTTGCCATTTTGTTGAACAAGCATGAATTACCTTTTTAAAAATTATTATATGATTTGACAAAATGTATGCACTCATGAAATGTGACATTTTAATAGGCATAAAAATTTTGGAATGACTAATTCAAGATAATTAGTAAATCCCTTACCATATTTATAAACAATTATTAGTTGGAGGGCCGGAGGGTTAGCTCAGTAGTTCTGGCACCTGCCTCACAAGCGCAAGGTCCTGGGTTCGATCCCCGGTAACCACATACAATGCTGGGCGTGGAGACTCCTCAGAGCCAGCCTGAACTACAAAGCGAGACCCTGTCTCAAAAAAAAAAAAAAAAAAAAAAAAAAAACAGTTTAAAAAAAAAAAAACAATTATTAGTTGGAAACGTTCATAGAGGCGTCATAGCAATTTTGAAGTATAACATACGTTACAGTCACCATGTTGTAGAATAATTCTTGAAAACATTCTTTCCATCTAACTGAAATTCCACTTTCATAGAACAAAGTCTTCCTATCCATACCTCTTTTCCCAGTCAGTGGCCCTAATGTCCATTCTGCTACTTGTTTCTAAGACTTGTTTCATACTTCATATATGGATAGTATGAAACGCACAGTTCTGTACCTGACATATTTTATGTAACCTCATGTCCTGTCAGTGTCTCCATGCTATCACAAATGACAGAAATGTCTCCTCTTTTATAAAGCTGGGTGACAGCATATTGTGTTTGCAAGTGACATTTTATTGATCCACTTATTCCTTACAGACACTGAGGGGATTTTGGATCATGGCTATTTTGAGAAGAGCTGTGACATTTACAGAAATGCAGGTACCTCCTTGATATACTGATTTAAAATCCTTTGGACACAGAGACAGAAGTGAGGTTATTAAATCTATTACAGCTCCAGTTTTAGTTTTTTGAGGAACCCTTATTCTATTTTCCCTAATGAGTATACCAACTTACATTCTCAATGACAATTTATAAAATTTTCCTTTGCTGTGGGTCCTCCTCAACACATTTTTGTCATTTTGGTGATACATATCTTGATAGGTATGAAGTGATATCTCATTTTTGTATTAATCTGTATAGACTTTCTTCACTTAATGACCGAGTTAGATTTCTGCAACCCACTCAAATGAATCAGTTACTAAATGACTTGTAGACAATATTTATATTGCAATATTCAGAACACAGAAATGTCAAAGGAAACTCCAACTCAATAACCTTGCTTTGATTTACATAACTCTTACCTGCAGTACTGTAATGTGTAGCAGAACATATTATACTGTACCATACAGTACAATGAGGAAAAATTACAGTATTATAGAAACCAAATGTACTGTACAAAAAGAGATACCATGGCTCTACAAACAAAAGGTGTAGAACTTTACAAAAAGACATTCAGGCTGGCGTTTAATCACTGGTTCTTTTGAAGACCTCACCTGTGTCACCATGGGAATAATGATCAGGAGATGTAGAATACCCAGTGAGAGATGATGAAGTAGAAACATCAGGATTAGCATGGTCCTGGGCATAGCTTTTGAGAAGAATCCCATTGCTGTAATCTGTTTAGCCATTTTACTTTTTTGCTTCATAAACCTCACCAGAGCATCCTGAAAGTTCTCTCATTTCCATTCCACTTCTGTGAATCATTCTATGTTTGAGCACTCAAATGCAGCACTCACTTCTGAGGACACACTGTAGACAGTGCACCATGGACAGTACACTCCCTGGGAGATCTGTGGAGTCCTTGTGCATAGAATCGAATGCAGCAGTAAAAGAAGCAGCCAAAAGGCCCCTCTGCTGCTCCTGCTCCTGCTCCTGCTCCTGCACCTTAACTCCAAATGCAGTTGTACATCTGAAGAGTCACTGACCAGGTAGGTCCTTATATTAGAACCATCTCTATTTCCTTGATGATGAGTGAAACCGAACACATTTATTCACATATTTGCTGAAGATTTTTATGTCTTCTCTTGAAATCTCATCTCAGTTGTTTTGCTCATCTATTAGTCAGGTTCTTTGTTTCCTTGTTCTGAGTTGAGTTTCTTGCATACTTTGGAAATCAGCTTGAAAATATTTTTTTCCTGTCCCACTGGTTACTCTTTCCTCTGATGCACAGAAGATTTTAACTTGATGCTGATGTTGTTTCTGCTTCAGTCATCTTCAAAAACTCACCATGAAAAAGATAGATATGAAGGGGCTTTGACTCTGATTTTCTTCTACTAGTTTTACAGTTTCCAGTCTTCATACATTTTTTACCCATTTGAACTGATTTCACATATGAAATTTCATTTTTCCTGTATATACATATATGTTTTTCCAACATTTTTATTGAAGATGTATTTCCTATTGTAAAGAGTGACACACCTGGTTAAATCAATGTGAAATATCTAATGTGGCCTATAATTGGCTGGTGGACATTTGTTTCTATTCCCAAAGCAATAGATTACTTAATTTCAACATTTTGATTATAAAATAACTGAGCTATTGCCTACCTATGGGAAAAGAGCTCAAACAAGAGACTTTTCCTGTCCACGTGCACAGAAAGCATTGCAGCTGGGGTTAGACCTCTGGTAGAGGCTTGCTGGGTTAATCCATTTCTTTAGTTCAATCATAATGGTGCTGGCATCTGGAAAGAAAACATGAATCATTCTGCATATCATCATGTACAGTCTTTTTCTCCTCATCAATTTCTGGTGATATTTTGAGGAAACTTTAAGAAGTAATTACAATAAGTAACAATTTTGTACCTGGTACTTCTGGAAATAACAGGCACAACAGCTAAAATGCTGTACTGTTTAGATAATCATTTTTTTCAGTATAATTACTGAAAACTGGAACACACTGAAAACTGGAACACACTGAAAAACAAAACTACAGAGGAATTTATTACATCTTTAATTCAACATAAGTATAAATGATATTGAGTAATAAGATCTAAAAATTGGCATGCTCTGGAGGTAGAAACACATCTCTGCCTTTATCACCATTTTTATGTACTTACCAAGTGTGTTTATTACCAAATGATCTTCACAGATTTTTTAAAAACATTGATGAGTTTGGAATCAGTTTATGAAGTATAAACACTGTGTCAGGAACGTATAAACACTGTGTCAGGAATATATAACCACTGAATATCTTATAAGATAGACAAAAAATTTATGATGATAATGAAGTCTTGATTAAAGGAAAAACATCTCACTAGGTGATAATTAAAACTATAGAAAGGTAGATTAATATTTAATTTACTTTTCTATTACCCACTTTTCCTACTCAAGATACACATACATCTGTGTTCCCCTAGTTGACAGAAGTACTATGGACTTAGTTGTTAAAATACTTAAAAACTACAGTCTTGACTTTCTCAACATAAATATTACAATTTTAATCATTACAATGATTCAAGATATTTACATGAAAATTGGATGTATTGGGGAAGATGGATTTTTTTACCACATGTGGGTAACATAGATCAGTCTATATGTGACAGTTTATTATACATAAATGTTAACAAAAAGGAAATGCAACTGAGATAAAACTGTTTAAACACTGAACTCTTCAATTACCACAATCCTACTAGATACTGTGATCCAATACTTTGACACTTTAGCTGAAAGCACAATCTAAGCAAATCACTGAATTGTCAGTCACGTTACATATCTTGATGAAGTCTTTAATAGTTTAAAGCTGTTAAGAAAATAAAAATCTTCACTAAGTTACAATATGGGAAATAGTTTAGGACTGATGTGAACAAGATTAACAACATGTTAACACAATCTGTCATTTGCAATAATATCATGAAAAATAAGTACTTAGGAAACAACCTAACCCAGGAAAAGAAAAGCCTTGAAAATAAAAGCTATAGTACTTTGAAAATAGGACTGCACTTTGAAAATAGAAAGACATACACTGTTCCCTGTGTAGGCAGAAACAATCTAGTTTAAGAAAAAAACTGACATACAGATTTAATGCACTTCTAATCTAAATGACAGCAGCATTCCTCATAGAACTAAAGAAATTTCCTAAAATTCGTGGAATCCAGAAGAGACCAGAGTAGCAGAGCAATCCTAGGAAGCAATGGCAGACAAAGAGGCAGCATAATACCAGATTTAAAATCAGGGTAAAATAACACCATTTTTCTATGGTTCTAATATAAGCAGAACTTGCCTTTTAATTACAATTTATTTCTAAAACCTAGACGTCCCAAAGCCAGCCTTCTCAGTGCCCCCTTCACCTCTTTGTTCCTGAGGGTATAGATGAGGGGGTTCAGGAGTGGGGTGACTATGTTGTAGAAGAGGGTGAGGAACTTGCCCTGGTCCTTTGAAGAGCTGGTTCCTGGCTGCATGTATATGTAGATGATGTTTCCATAGAAAAGTGAAACCACCGTGAGATGGGAGCCACATGTGTTGAAGATTCTGTGCCTCCCGGAGGCTGACCGGACACTCAGCACGGCCCGCACGATGTAGCCATAGGAGACCAGGATAAACGCCAGGGGTGACAGCACAATGCCTATGGCCAGAATGAAAGCAATACTTTCTACAGCAGCTGTGCTGACACAGGCCATGCGGATCAGGGCTGGCATCTCGCACAGGTAGTGGTCCACCTTACAGTACCCACAGCGAGGCAAACACCAGGTTATTGGAGACATAATCAAAGAGTTTGCCACCCCACAGCCCCAAGCAAAGAACACTAAGCTAACACAGACCTGTGGATGCATGATCACTGTGTAGTGTAGGGGCTTGCAGACGGCCACAAAGCGGTCATACGCCATGACAGCCAGGAGCAGGCACTCCACACCACCCAGACCCAGGAACAGGAAGAGCTGCAGGGCGCAGCCTGCATAGCTGATGGTCTTGTCTGAGCCATGCAGGTTGTAGAGCAGCTGTGGGATGGAGCTGGTGGTTAAGCTGAGGTCCAGGAAGGACAGGTGCGTGAGGAAGTAGTACATGGGCGTGTGGAGGTGCGGGTCCAGCCGCGACACCAGGATGATGGTGCTGTTGCCCACCAGGGTCAGAAGGTAGGCTGCCAGGATGACTGCAAAGAGGACCTTCTCCACATGGGGCTGCTTGGAGAAGCCCAGCAGGATGAAGGTTCCGTGGGAGCTGCTATTGTGTCCTGCCATTGCTGGTGCGCCTTAAATAAAAGGACATTGTAATAAAAAAACAGTTAATAGCCACTCTGTATACCTATCACACATTAAACATACCTGAATCCTCTAATTCAAATACTCATGTATGTAGAATGATTCTTATATTGGCTTATCAGGCTAATGACTTCTTCACAAACAGGACACCCACGGAAACCCCCAACCAGGCCTTCCCACAGCATCACGAGACAGTCCAAAGTTCTTCAGCAGCAAGCCCCCAAGCTGCTCATGGCTTCCTCCTGTCCCTCATCTCCCTGCACTCTAACTCTACCGCAAAAATCTTTCTACACCTCTCTCTGTCCTGTCTTGATCTCTTAAAATTCATTTTGTTCAGCAGACCTCTGCAGGGTGGGCAGAGGTCCCCACTGTGCTTTGAGCACATCCTCAACTCTGACCTGCAACAGCCCTAGTACATCCGAGAGTTGCGGGTGTGCTCAGTGGTCAGTCTTGGAGAATCCAACCCAGTCCCGCGTGCACATGGCTGCAGTGCCATGTGAGACTGCACCATCATCTTCCAGAGTTTTGAAGATGTTGGTTTTGACCAGGACTGTCCTGGAACTCCTACCTTGCAAGGCAGACTTTCCTAATGCAATTAATAAATAAAATAGTTAACTAACTTCCACAAGGATCAAAAGGAAGGAATTTTTAAGCAGATTTTTGAGACTCCAGCAAAAGTAAATAAAATGTTCATGTGTAAAGTCACATCTGCCTCTAAGTGAAGCAGACATTCACGGTGCCCTCTGCTGTCCCACACCTTTGGGAGACAGGGTAACCCCGCAGGACAAGTGTGGGGCTTGCTCTTCATGGCTCTTCTCTTTCTTTTTGCTGCTGGCTTCTCCACACCGTGACAAGCTTTGCTGCCTTTGCTTTCCCATTATTTGCATCATTTGCTATAAACTGCTCTCCCCTAAGATGAGTGATGACATTTCAGGTGGAAAGCAATACAGTAAATTTCAGCCAATAAAACATCATTTTTCAATCTCATGAAATGTAAGATAACTCTCATTATTTTTCTAAATTAATGGTCTAATTTTTAAACCCCTGAAATTTAAAGTTTTAAATGTCAGTCTTTCAGTTAGACTTTATATTACTAACTTAAACAAGAAAACTTTTTTTTTTTTGAGACAGGGTCTTGCTTTGTAGTTCAGGCTGGCTCTGAGCTCACTATGGAGCCCATGCAAGCCTTGAACTCAGCAATCCTCCTGTCTCTGCCTCCCGAGTGCTGGGATTACAGGCGTGAGCCACCACACCTGGCACTGTGATATGTAGTATTGATTGCTGGTGGGCGTGAGTCTCCACACCCAGCATTATATGTGGTTACTGGGGATCGAACTCAGGACCTTGCGCTTGCGAGGCAGGCTCCAGAACCACTGCACTACCCTCCAGCCCAACAAGGAAACTCTTGAGGCGACATTGTTCAGTTCACACAGAACGTGGCCCCAGTAGGATGAAGGCAGGAGATGGGGCCAAGTGCCTGTTCTGAGGAGCCCCACATGGTCACAGCTCTGCACTGCTCGCTGCTCGCGCTGTTTTCCCGCCAGGTAAGAGTGGCTCCTCCCCCTCCCCCTCTTCCCCCTCCTCTCTAACCTGGTTCTGCAGTTCCCCCATTTCTCCTATAACCCTCAGCTTCATTAAATGTTTTCAGTGACTCGTCCGAATTCTCCTTCTCCTACAAAAACATTTAAATAGGTTTCTTGTACTTAAAACTTGAATAAGCTCCAAACATCTTAACCTCATTTTCTTTTCTTTTTTTCAATATTGAGAATTGAACAAGAATTTGCACAGAGATACCCATAGCTCAACCCTTTAATTATTTTTAAATTTGAAAGTGTTTCACTATGTCACTAAATTACCTCTATCAAATTCCAACTTGTAATCCTACTGCCTCAGTCTCCCAGAGTGCTGGGGTTATAGATGTCCACAATCACACCAAGCTCTTACGCTATTTGTCAAGGGTCTTACAGTTTGCCCTGGTTTGTGCACAAATTTATTTTCTTATTGTTTAATGTCCTATGTATCTTCTGTTTCCTAATTTCTACTTTCTGTGGCTGGTAATCTTCTGTGGCATCATGCTGATGTCTCTACCATGTAAATCTGATTCATCACCACTCAGTAAAATGATTCCTAGCTGCATCAAGATTCAACATCCCCCCCCCACCAGCTCTGAAGAGTACTAAAATGGCTTGATCTGTCTTCTTGCTAATGTCATTTATCTCACTTGTCCCCAGGCTCTGTTTCCTGCAACACCCTCTATTCCACAGCCATCTACTCCACTGTGCCTTACATTATCCTTAAGATTGGCTTATGATTTTATTCTATGGATGTCTCTGAGTGAAAGAATAAAGGATGAACAACTCATCCTCCTTCATTCATTGGCACTGAGCACACACATAACAACATATAGGTCAAATAGATTTGACTTACAACAGCCACTGCTTACGATGTCTAACTCAGTTGTGCTGGCCACTGTTCAACATGAATTTAACAGTGAATTGGTATACTTCACTCTTGTTCTTAGGAAACATTTGGACTGGTGTCCAGGACAGAGGTGGGCTTGCACTGCCTTATTCTCATCATCTAGAAAAGCATTTCAATTGCACATTTGTATTACACTCAACCTTTACTACAACAATATTTACTTTTTTATTAACAGATTCCATGTTGTATTCAATTAAACATGTTTCAGACTAAAATGAATGATGGAGGATTTTTGTCTCACCTGCTTCTTTCTGTGTCTCTTCTTGTCCTTTCTGCTCTTTCCTTTCTTCACAGAGGAATTGCTTTAAGGGCTGGGGATTTAGCTCAGCAGTACAGAGCCTTTGTGGCAAGCATGGGGTCCTGAGTTCTATCCCCAGAATTGCTTTGGATTTTCATATCTGTTCCAGTTTTTTTCTAATTTAGTTGACATTATTTTCAACAATGTAATCTCCTCTCCTAAGCTATTATAGTTCCAAGTGGTCAATAACATGGATACATTTTATCTACTATATGACTTTATGTACCAATTGTTTTATTTGAAGTATAATTCAACAGTATAATTTGAACAGCAGGATATGTTTGATTAATTAGTAGAAGTATAATTTAATCTTTCACTGGAGTAAGGTTTTATTCCCTGTGTGCTGGCCACACATCTGCCTCCAGTTGTGCCCTGACACTGATTACACTAAGGACCGAAATTGTGCTCACCTTTCTTCTGAATTTTCTTCTCACCCTGGAGAATTTAAAGTGTGTTCATTAGCCTCCTAATGTACAAGATAAAAAGAGGAAGAAAAGTGTCCAAAGACATACAAAATGCCCCTTACTCACAGTTTGGGGCAGTAGGTGCCCAGGTAAGTGGAGCACAGAGTCAGAGTTGCTGAGGTTGTCCGAACACAGGCGGGAAAGTTGAGTCACCAAGCTCCACGAAGCTTCTGACTCGCCTGTCCTCTCTCTCTGCCTCCGGTGCAGGTCCAGCCTGAAGGTGAACCCCAAGCAAGTCTGTCTCCAGTGTTGCAAAGCAAGAGACAGGCCCAGGAACCAGAAATACTGAGGGTTCCCTCCAGAGCACCACGTGTTCCCACCTCACCCCAACAGCCCTCAGATCTCCCCATGAGAGGTTTTGACCAAGATCTCAGGGGCTGGCAGTCTGTGCAGTGATTACGTGCAAAGAGAAACTGCAGAAAACTGGGTTTCTCAAGCCCTGGGGCTTCTCCAGCTCCAGAAGTTTCATTTGTGTAAATGAGGCACAGAGCCAGAAACAGCAGGGAGCGACAAGTCAGGTTTCCCTCCTTTGTTTGCATTCATTCTCTCTCTCTCTCCCCCTCTGGGACAGAAAATTAGAAAACTGGAGGAGTTCTTTGTTATTGTTTCTTGAACAGAAATATTTTTATGTGTTCCTCTCAGCCAAAGCTATACACTCAGTCATAATTTCTACAGCGCTGGTGAATTTTTCGTGAACCTGACTCTACTTCCCAGCACTATTTCTATCACACCCCAACCCAGGGCAGCGCCCCATGTTACAGGTTACAGAAGAGCATTTCCCCATTTCTCTACCTTCCTATTCCATGACCAGAAGGGAGCTCGCAAAGACTCTGGGGTCTGTACAGAACATCGGACAGGAAGTCACACAGCACAGCTGTGACGAAGCCTTGGTCTGCCCAGGTTAATTTATCCCGGGTCCCAGGGTGATGTCCACAGGAGCACTAGCACTTTAAGGAACACATTCCCAGGTACACTCCAACAACTTGCTAGGGGAATATGAATTCCCCACGCAGTCTGCTTTTGTTTTGTGACTTTTATTTATGCAGATTTATCCCTACTTTGTTATAGAGTCTGTGAGAGCAAAAGAAAGTAGCTCAATAGCTTAGTCCCACTACTCAAACTAACAGCTGCATGAAAACGAAGACATCAAATATACGTCTTAACTGAAACTGAGTAGACAAATTAGCCAAAATCCTCAGTTGTCAGTGCCGTGCTTTTGGGCTAACAGAAGATGCTCTGTCATCGTCCCCTTCCTGGTCCAACAGGCAGGTGCCGCTGGGGAAACGGTGCAAGTGGGAAACAAAAGGCAGGCTGTTTACCCCAGGGGGACACGGGGAGGAAGCAAATGAGCTAATGAGGCTCGGGTGGCACTCCACTCCCAGGAGGCTCAGCAGGTGCTGTGCTCCCTTGCTCAGTGCCCTCTCTGCCACAGGGCTGGCTTCGCCCTGTGCACATGGCCAGGGCAACATGCCATCCAGCTCGCCCTCCATTCCCCCTGCCTGGGCACGACTGATGGCTCTAGTTCAGTTATGTTCAATGTAAATACACAGTAAAACATCTGTATGATCCATTCCACTTCTTTTCTTTAGCAGCTGTGATAAAAGGATAAAAGCCCAGCTTAGCAAGCGCTCAAGTTGATCCTTACTGCCGATGGCCTGCAAACCCAGGATGTAATAAGGTTACAGCAGAAAGCGAGGAAATACCAGTGGGTGTCAGAAACCAGTATACAGCAGAGCATGATCCACACCTGACTATGATATACACCAGCGGTGAAGTGGACATTCCAAAATGGAGGATTCACCGCATGCAAAATAACAGAAGGAGGAATCACAGGACCTGCACAGTGGACGCGGGAGTGTTGTATTCTGTCAGATCCTGAACAGCGCTCTTGTATTAGTGATCACACGAACTCACATTGGCATCCAGGAGACCATGTGTTGCCCGCCTTTCCTGCCCAGCCTGCAGGCGGGAGGGGCACCCAGGCTGCACAGGAGCCCTGACCCAGCCTGAGCCAGCCGAGGGTGGGTGAGTCCTGGCCCTGAGCCACTGCAGCTGCCTACAACTCCCCTCTCTGCTGTGCTGGCCTCTCATTTCCTTCCCTCACATTTTTCTTTATATCTTATCTTTGTTTTTAGAGAACAGAGCTTCTTTGTGTGTTTTCTGCAGAAGGCAAAGGCTGAGAATCTGAGCACCTTTGCCTGAGCCTGTGTGGCCTCAGCCTTTGCCTCTCTGCCCCATTCCACTTTAAATAGTTCTCAGTGAGTCCCAGTTTCTTACTGAGAAATTGAGAGCTTTGGGCTTCTGCATGGATCACAGCCTTTGGAGAAACTTGCGAATTACCTTCTTTTTCTTACCTATACTGTATAGTATACAAATTTTGTCCGTGAACTGCAAGTCTAAGAAAAACCTTTAATGTGACCATAAATGACTTTCATGTCTGGGAAATGGTTGTCATTCACTGTGGTGGAGGCTTCGTACATTGGGAATCAGTTGTCATGTCTGCTTCATTTTCTTTGGGAAGAGCTTGGAGACTCAGAGTACCTTTTTCCATATTGCAATACTTGTGCTGGGATACGTGTTAGTATTAATTTCCCATGAATATGGTCACTTTGCTGTGTGAAAGTTTACTTCATTTCCACAGATTTTCAACTTGTACTTTTAATATAAATTGTATCCCACTGTTTTGTTTTTCTTTACGACAACTCCACTTCTCTCTTTTCAATAGTAGCTCTTCTAACTGGAGCTGAGTAGTTCAGTTTTATTTTCAATTCACTGATTATTAGTGATGTTCACCAAATTTTCATATGCATTTGTTTCCTTTATGTACTATTTTCTAAGAAATGTCTATTCAGAGCTTCAGTTCATTTTTTTTTTTTTTGAGACAGGGTCTCGCTTTGTAGATCAGGCTAGACCTGAGCTCACTATGTAGCCCAGGCACACCTTGAACTCAGCAATCCTCCTGCCTCTACCTCCCAAGTGCTGGGATTACAGGTGTGGGCCATCACGCCCAGCACTGAGGTGTGTGGTACTGATTTCTGGTGGGCAGGAATCACCATGCCTGGTATTGTAGTATGTGGTTACCAGGGATCAAACCACCTTACCTTGCTAGGCAGGTGCCAGAACCACTGAACTAAAAATCTCTGGCCCCTTCTGCTCATTTTAAATCAGGGAAATGTTTAATATTTTAAAATACAGCTAAAGACACATCGAGAAGAACAACGGGGTTAGTGTGTGTGGTAGCTAATCAGCTAATTGCTGACTTGATTAGGACCATCTGCCTCACCTCTAAGAACTGAGTCAGCATGGCTGGGCTGGAAGACCCAGGAAGGGGGGGTGTAGCAGGAACCACAGAAAAGAAGAACGAGAGGGAAGGAGTTCAGTTATGTTCCTGGATGAACTTTGTTCTAGCTGATCTGTCAGGCTGAGCTCTGGCCTTCACTTCGCCTTCACCTTACCTTCTACTGGCTCTGGCACAGACTCTCCAGCTTCCCACACTCGCCTTCTGGCCTCCTGACACAGACTCTCAGCCTCTGTTGCAGTCCCTTGGGTCTTCCAGTGCAGATTCCTCGGTCTCCAGATGCAAGTGTGCAGGGGACTCTGCTGTGGGGCCCAGGCCTTAGCTGGATGCTCCAGGTCTCTACTGTGTTGACAGACCTCTTGCACTCTTCTCCTTGACTGTCTGGGCAGATATTGTCAATCGGTCTTAAATTTCTGTGTCCTGCGTTAAATCTGTTTCTCTTATTCTGTTGCAAACACAACAGTGTGTTCAAAGGATAGGAAGAATTCTGAGAATAATTGCAGTGTGATCGATTGCAAAACTTTTTAACTTAAACATCCATTATAGTGAACAGCACAGGCCTTTGGGGCTCAGAGGAAAGCAGTTGGCCCATGTGGAGGTACTGTTGCGTGTTCAGGGGAGGAGTGCGTGTGTGCACGCATGCACGTGTGTATACGCAGAGTCCCCCCTTGCCTCTTTCCCTCTAGCCAAAACACTTTCTGTTCTTACTGTTTCCAGTTCAGTGAAGACTTTTTCAATATCCTTTTCCATCTGCTGCTACATTTCCCTGGTTTGCTGTCTTGTTCGAATTTCCTCTTAGTGGACTATGTTAGAAGACAGGGCATTATAGGGATCACTAGCACTCCAACCACAAAACCCGAGTGCAGCCGTGCTCCATCAGCCTCGAGCCCTTGTCCATTCCTTTAATGGCTGCTTTTCATCCTTGACCTTTGTCTCAGAGTCATGTCTGATAAATAAATAGATAACTCATGCTAAAGATGCGTGCGTGCGCGCACACACACACACACACACACGTCTGACAAACGAAGGCTGGGAGACTTTCCCCTTCACCTCTGCGCTGCCCTCCTGCCCTGCTCCTCCCCGCACGGCAGGACGCCTGGACCCCTGGCCATTCCCAGCTGGGTCTCCCGGCTCCAACGGATCCACAGTCCGAGCAGGTGGCTTCTTCCCGGGAGCGGCGCCCCCTGCCGGCAGCGCCTGTCAGGCCTCTTCCACCGCGGGTCTCTCCTTTAGGTGTCTTTCTTGATGTATTTACTTGCTCTACTTTCAGGGAAAACAGGTTCTTCTACCATAAAACACCTTCACTGTTTAACAACGTTTTTAAAACCTCCTAATCTGTAAACTAGGCCTTCTTTATTGCATTTCGGGTAAAGATCTCTGCGTTTCTTCCATCTTTTCTCCGCGCTCCCCGCGGTGCAGGGATGTCACCGTCACCGGTGAGGCTCCCCCTGCGGGAGGAGGCGGCCTGGCGGGCGGACTCGCAGCAGCTCCGCACTGGCCGCGGGCTCCAACATCCCAGCTGTGCAGCCACAAGAGTCATGTTTCCACCTGCTGGACGAAGGCACAGCGGACTGTTGAACGTGTCGCTACCGCCCGACTGGTGGCCGTGAGGCCCAGGCACACTCATGTCCTGGTCCTGCCGCTTCGCTTCCAGCCGCGGGCCCAGCCCCACCCGAGAAGGGCGCTCGTAGGACTCAGGCTGCGTCCTCACCCCGAGACCCCGACTAGTCCCAAAGTCAACGCCACGGCGAGAACGCGCAGCGATCAATGGATTCGGGACACGTGGAGGCAGCCGGAGCAGCGCAACTGAGGACAGCGGCTTCCCCAGAAGAGTGGTTTGGAAATTATCACCAAGTGTCTGAGGAGACCGAAATGTTTCATTGGATTTAAACATTATACATGCATATATTTATGTAAATAGACACTACACCCATAATACCTGCAGTATTTGTGTTTTCGTGGGTCACCTAAAATGTGAATGTAATGAATAAAAGAATTAAAAATAAGTTACCTGCAAAGGAAAAGAATAAAGGAGAGATCATGAGAAATGAGAAATTCACCTGCAGTGCAGGAGATGAGGGAGACTGAGGCCAAGAGGAGGGAGGAAGGGGCTGAAATGGCCACTTGACAGGCTCGTGCCAACCCCCCAGAGATGGGCAGCAGTGCTTTGTGTTACTGAAGGGCACACATTGTCTTTAAATGATGAAAAATAAAGATGAGACAAAACTGCAACTTAGTGGTCCTTGAGAAGAGGGTGGATGAGGCTGTTACCCCCAGCCAGGCACAGATCTGACCCTCAGCCATCGGATTTGTCTGTCCGTCCATCACCGAGACGGCATGCAAAAATGGATGAATACGGAAAAGTGCATTATTTATGATTAAGCCAAGTCAGGAGGGCAGCTGTTCCTCCCTCCAGGAAGGTACAGAAGAACGTGAAAGGGCAGAACCATCCTTGGGCCTCAACAATCGATGCCTAAAATGTGCTGAAAGCCCCTTGGTCCCAGAACCAGGGGTGAAAGTCATCACTATCAGCACGAGAAAGCTGGAGAAATGGTTCAGCTTTAAACATCCTCATTTAAACTTGCTTCACAGCTCCGGAAAGAGCACCTGACATCAGCAACTGGAGTAGAAATTCGATCACATCAGCAGACATTTCTGTTCTTTTCACCTCAGAGTTGACATTTAACTTCATCTTCATGTTCAACACACGCTAAAAATCATGGCCGTGAAGCAAATGTGCTGAGCAGTGAAAGGAGATGACATCATCCCCGGGACTGAAGACAGAGAACACGCATCAACAAGTCACATTGGTAGGAAAAGGAAGGGATCTGAGTGTTGACAAGGTGGTTGGGCACGGTGGTCATGAGTGTCTGCAGAAGCCTGAGAGGAACCGGGCATGGGGGATATGCCTGTGACACTCGGGGGGAATCTCTGATTCAAGCCAACACTGAGCAACTTGGCGATATACCAACACTCTGCTTAAAAATAAAACAAAAACAGGCCCCAGTGTCCTTCCCCAAGTGAAGGCAACCTGAGGAGGAGTACTCAGTCCACCTGGGACTGGGGAGTGAGGCCTTTCTTTACTATTAGCCATTTTCCAGAGCAGGGAAAGATCAGACTTCTTGCTTGTAAGTATTTTTGATGAGCTCAGGACTTGAATAAAGTACCTTGCCCTAGATTAGACCCTACATTAGTCACACTTCTCTCACTGGTACAAAATACCAGACACACATAACTTACAGGAAGAAGGTTTATTTTGGCAAGAAATTTCAGTCCTGGTGTGGCTGACTCCCAGGCAGAAATGTTGCCATGGAACAGCCTGGATGGAAGAAGCTCCTCAGCCCACAGTAGCCTGGACTCACAGAGAGAAGGCAAGGGTTGGGAACAAGAAGGCACTTACAGGTGTCACCCCACGACCCAAGACCAACCAGGATCCCTTTCCACAGCACCTTCAGCTAGTGAATTCACTGGTGAGTACAATACCCTATGATCCAATCACCCTCCAAACACACGAGATCTTTGGAGGGCACTTTGGATATAAAACACTCTATGCCTGGAAGCCTAAACTCATCCTAATCTCAGTATGAAAAATTTACTCAGTCTGTCTCCACCAGTCCAAAGTCACAATAGTCCCAGCACTGCTGAAAAGTCCAAGTCTCCTCTGAGACTCAAGACAAGTTCTTAGCAGTGAGTCCCTGTAAAAATAAAAAAGAAAGCTAAATACTTTCAACATACAATGGCAGAGGCCAAATATCTCATTGCAAAAGTAAAGAATACAGAGCTAGAAAGGAATTAGACCAAACTGATGCTGACCCTATATGGGAACCGCATATTCTGTAGTACCATGTCTAGCACCTGAGGCAAGTTGTGGTGAGAAGTAAAACCAGGTGGTTCTTCTGCCCCTTCAGCATTGCCAGTTGCAGGCCGTCTCTCTCTCTCTCTCTCTCTCTCTCTCTCTCTCTCT
>PVIC010030590.1:7758-21927 GCA_004025085.1 Thryonomys swinderianus
CAGCAGGATTGCCGTGAGTTCGAGGCTAACCCGGGCTACATGGTGAGTTCAGGGCCAGCCTGAACTACAAGTGAGACCCTGTCTCAAAAAACAAAAAAAGAAACAAAACAAAACACAAAAGACATAAAAGTTGGAGGGGAAGAAGTAAAACTGTATTTAGATATAATATAAATATCTGTATAAAAATCCAACCTGTCAGAAAATGGTTGATATGACCAATAAATGAGTTGGGAAGGTCATGAGGCTAATACACAAAAATCAACAGTAGTAGTCTATTCTAATAAGAAACACTGAGTACTGAAAAATTTAAAAGTACCAATTACCATTACATCAAAAATGATGAACACCAAAGGATTAATGTGCACACGATTTGTATACTAAAAGCTACAAAATGGAAATGGAAATTAGATCAGAGATATTATGAAACTTGAACAGACCTAATATACATAAGATCAAAATCCCTGAAGAGGAGCAGGGAACAAAAATTTGAAGAAATAATGGACGAAAATGTTGTAAATGGAAAGAAAACTCTAAACCCATATTCAAGAAGCCCATTGAATAATAAATTACAAGAATACTATACAAAAAATGTCATAATAAAATTATGCAAAAGCAGAGACAAATAAAATGTTTTAAGAGTATGCAAAGACATGTACTTACCCTATGTCCCTGCAATTACAACTTCATATTCCTATATATAAATTCTTTTGATAATATCATACATATAAACCATATTAGTATAATTAATTTACATAACTATTTAAATGCAAAACAAAGCAAAATAACAATTGAAGTATCTGTTGACACAAAAATAGTTTTATCGTGTTAGAGTCACCAAGTGGACTAATATACTGTGATTGACCTGAATGAAACACAAGCACCATAACATAACAACTTAGGCTCAGTAACTACACTGAGAAAAACGTCCTCAAGGAATATAAGATTTAAGGCTCATAAAAGTAAAAACAATCACTTCAGGGTACATATCTGTATGTGATAAAATCATATAAAATTATGTAGAAAAAGATACTAATTCTTTTTGTTTGTTTGTTTTTTTGAGACAGGGTCTTGCTTTGTAGTTCAGGCTGGCCCTGAGCTCACTATGTAGCCCAGGCAAGCCTTGAACTCAGCAATCCTCCTGCCTCTGCCTCCCGAGTGCTGGGATTATAGGTGTGAGCCACCATGCCTGGCACTGTGGTATGTGGTATTCATTGCTGGTGGGTGTGAGTCACCACGCCCAGCATTGTATGTGGTTACCGGGATTGAACTCAGGACCTTGTGCTTGCGAGGCAGACGCTGGAACCACTGAGCTAAATCTCTGGCCCCCTACTTTTTTTTTATTTACAAACGTGTCAGCAAATGAGCTAAATCTCCGGCCCAAAGATGCTAATTCTTAAGTGTTTTAATTCTTGAAGTTGTTGATAGGTTTAGAGATATTTATTATTTTGTTTCATAACATTCATGTTATTTCTATCATTTCTCATGGATTAAACTTTTAAAAATAAAAATGCAAATGTAAGAGCAGACAACATCCATATGTATATATACATATGTATGTCCCACTAAGTCTGCAATATGTTGAGTAAAACTACTATAATTCCATTTTTGTATTTTAAAACATTTACAGCTATACATAATATATAAACATATACATGCATGTGAAAGTATAAGCAGATAACTCAGAAGAGAACATATTTAATTCATGGCAATGTTCACCTCTAGAGTACTTACTAGTCAGAGGATGGACTGAATAGGATCCATTCTCATCATCCAGTGAAATTTAAAATTTAAACATGTTTTATTTGAAACAGCTTGAAGTACAATAAAATCCCACTCACAAATGGTCTGTGCATGTTTCCTATTGCATTTCTAAAATTTTCATTCTTCGAAAATAAAAGAAATGCCTGATAAAGAATCTGAAAATAGAAGTCTGAGAATTTAGTTTCAGCATTCATCATTGTTTTACCTTCTTTTATCACTTCTGTGTCTCGTGGGCATTCCTTTGATTTATTTTTCTTTAATAATTACTATATCACTCCATAGAGGTGTCATTATCACTCTCGGCTCCATATATTAGGCTTCTCTTTAAAACAGACTTTCTGGGCAAGAACAAGCCAAGGGCCTTGCTCTGTGCGGCTCTGGCTCTTAGGGAACTCGCACTGGCGCTGGGTAGATTCTGGGCTGGAGTCTCGGACTCACTGAGTCAGTTCATTGGTTGAGTCAACCTCTGACTTCACCCTCCACCGTTTCTGCAGACGGACAGACAGACAGACTTAGAAGCTGGCAGGATGCCTCTGTTGACACTCTAGACCCACGGGGCTGAGTGACAATGACATTAGGGTACAAAATGCACTGTGGGAGTTGCTGGAATTTCTGATCCTCAGTAAGGTAGTGAGCTAGGAATAAGAATCCGTGAGCGAGCTGTGGGAGGCAAAGCCGCAGTAAGAGATCTGAACAAAGTAGGGGTGTTGGTGCCTGTTTGAATCCCATTGAACGGAAAAGGGAGTTTCTGGAGCATGTTAGCTCCACATCGGTGGCTGGCACACTAGAGACTTGTACTTTCCCTAAGCCGTGTTTTCTACCAGCACTCGAGGGGTTTCTATTCAGAAGTTTTGGCCTTTGGCACCTTTACGAGCTTCTCTGCCATCCAGTGAGCTGCACCCATGCTAAGCCAACGCCTGCTTCTCAGCCTGGGGGTCCTGTGTGCTTTCTCTCCACCCTAGAAGTAATAGCTGCTTTGTAGTCTATGCTTTTCTTCTACTTTTTTAAAATTTTCATTTAACTCATTTAGCATAGGCTTAAGCTATCTCTTGTAAGCACCCCACAGCTTGAGTATCATGAGAGTATTCAATCTAAAACTTTTTTTTTTCAGGACGAGCAATCAAACTCAGGCCCTCACGCATGACAGCTGGGTACTATGCTACTGAGCTACATACCTGACCTTGTTTTTTTTTTTTAATTATTTGAGTGAGAATCCATTTTTTTTATTTCAAAATTGATTGTCTTGCCATTTGTTTGCTTTTGAATATATCTTTTTTTCATCAGTATTTCTTTTCTTCCTTCTTTTTTTGTAGTATGTTCTTTGTTTTTATGATTCTCTTAATGTTTACCTAGGGATTATAATGAGCATGTTTCATTTAGTAAGTCCCTGTGAGTTCCTATGGTCACTAGTGTTTCCTATCATTATCTCAAGGTAAAAGGCAGCACAGAAAGCCATGAGTAACTATTTTCTAGTTCTTCTTTTCTTCCAATACCTGTTTCCTTCACGACCTAGCCTTCTTGATAGACTTCAAGTCCAAATTTGCTTCTCCTGCCCTCATAAGCCTGCTGAAAACTCTAAGCCTTAAAATTCAACTACATTCCTTGTCCGAAACTACTTACTAATTGGTTGTGCCTAAAGGGGAAAACAGCAGAGAATGGTGAGTTTACTTAGATGTTTTCTTTCCTCTTTAATTTTAGCCTTTCGGTTCTTACTGACTTTGTTGCTGTGTGATTACTACGATTTAAAACAGTTTTGCCAGTTCTATCATTTTTCTTGCAGTGAGAGTTGGTCTGCTTTTGCTAACCTGTCACAGCTATAAACAAAAATGTGAAAGTACGATTTTTAATTGAAGTCAGAATTCCCAGTTTCTCTTTAAAAAATAAAGTAAATCAGCCAAAATTGGTTCCACATTCTTGCATGACAATAATGCCTAGAGGGACAATAATGCCTCTGTCTTTTTAATTTAAGAAATACCATCTCCAGTTTTCTATAATTATCTGAGTTGCTAAGTGCTTGTCCTGTGGATCTTGATGTCCCCGGAGGCCCTGGGTTTGAAGGCCTGGTCCTCAGCCTGTGGTGCTGGCGGGAGGGGTTGGACCCTTTCGGGGCGGGGCCTAGAGAGAGGAAGACGGGTGTTTGGAGCCTCAGTCCTGCCCCTCTGCGCTTCCTGGCTGCTGGGTTAAGCAGCTTCCTTTCTCATTTTTCTTCCCACCGCAATCAACTGCCCCATCGCAGAGCTCGAAGCGAGAGGGCCTAGTAATCAGGGGCCGAAACGGATCGAGACAGTGAACCAAAATATGCCCTTTTGTGGGATGCAGGGGAAGGGAACATAACTAGGACCTTTGGATTTAGGTTCTAGTCTCCTGTGAGTCGACGGCACACAGCGAAATAATATGAGGCTTAGAGACACTGGGCCTGACCCGTGCTACTCTGGGTAGCAAAAGACCCCAGGCCCCAGCCTGCCACAACTTTTATTCAGCACCTCTCCAGTACCAAAGCGTGACAAAGACTCAGAAGGCAGGGTAAACAGGGCAAGGGAGCAGTTCCGCCTTGGAGCGTCACAGCATGTGGGATGACCGGAGTCTTTGTTGTTCTCCAAGGTGAAGGTGAAGGTGAGCTGAGTGCAAAGTCGTAGGCGGCCAGGAAGGGCTTTCCAATTATTCCTCCCAAACAGGATTCTCTTGCAACATAGCTAGTCTGCAGGAAGGCCTGGTCAGTTTCGACCTTCCAGTGATTTCTCCCAAACAGGGTTGTTCCCAACACCCTTTGTCTCTTTGAGTCATTCAGGGTGTTGCGGTGTAACAGTGGAAAGCGGCTAACTCGCTGTGGGATCCTTGAGAGTTAAGGAGCAGCTGTAGTTAAGCTTTGAGTCGTGCTAATCCCTGCTTTAAAAAGGTCAGGAGGAAGCCGCGAGAGGTGTGAGGATGCGCAGGGCGGCAGAGCGGACGGGAAGACGGCGGCCCCGCGGAGCCAGGTTTGGTCCAGCCGGGCAGCACTAAATATCCTGCCATCCTTGGTGGCATCGACGTAATCGCTGGTCTTTGAAGGAAGTATTGTTAATAGGCTAATGCGAGTTCATAGCCTGCGGCCTAAGGAGATGATCAGAGGTGTGGCAGTAAAGCAGTGAGAACGCAGCTGAGTGTGTTCTCGGGGAGCCCCGGGGGGAGCCCCGGGGAGGGCTTGGCCGCTGGACACGACGGACCGGCCTGTCTTCCTCCTGCCTTCTCCACACGGTACCTGGTCCTCCCGACCGTCTTGCGAGACGACACGCGGCCAGGACGTTTTCTTGACGGCCAGGTGGGCCGAGGGAGCTGGGCGGCCCTTCCGTAGCTTAGGCAGAAGGAGAGAAGTCCTGGTGGGTCACTGGGGGGTCCATGTAGATTCCCCCCAACCCCCCAGTAAATGAAGGCCGAAGACGGGCTGACTGCAACCGTCCGCCTGCTCTGGGGGGTCGGCGCCTCCCAGGAGTCACCTCCTCCGCCCACGGACGGGCCGCAGCCCGAGGCGCCTTCATTTTCTCTTTTCAGGAGCCACAGCTGGATGTGAGCCCGGCCCCAGCTCCGGACCCAGTAACCGGCTTTCCGGTGGGGCCCGGGCAGCAGCCTGCCGCTGGGGACGGCCGACGGGAGAGACCCCGTTTTCCCTTGCGCCGCCGCCGGGGACCCTGGTGGGTTTAGTGTGCGCTCACGTCCGTTCCCGGCTCCGGCGCTGGCTCCGCTGCGCCGCTCCACCCTCCCCGGGTCGGGGCCTCCTCCCCCCGCGGCCCTGCCCCTTCCCTTTCCCGCACTCCCCGCGCGCAGTCGAGACTGGAGGAAGACGCCATTCGAGGCTGAGGCCTTTATTTCTTTGGTCTGGAGGGAACAACTCTAAAGTTTTGAACTGGAGGGAACTGTTCGTGCCGGAGACGGATATCCACCTCCCAGGACTGCGGGCTCCTTAATTCCTTCGCGGTTTGATGAAACCAGCGTGAGGATTTTGTAATAATTAGAGGTGTTTGGAATGTACTGTAGCCTTAACCACAGGTTAGCACGCCGAGTCGCACCATGTTAGGGGCGGTCATTTTCACTAAAACCAAACCTCCAGAACTTTTTTAATTTTTCAGAAACCACTAGACACATTTGTATGTGTATGTGTGCATTTTTATATACATGCATATTTGTGTATATATACATGGATGCTACATGTAATATATGCCACACATGCCCATAATATACGAAACCCATATGCTACAGATTTTACATATACACATATACGTATATTGGAAAGCTTTGGTGTATGAATTACTAATGAAACTTAAAGTGCAGATTTTGATTCAGTAGCTGGGGATAACATGGCTATTGACGGTTGGAGGATCGCGTTTAGAACAGGAGAACTTCAGGATTTTCGCGTATTGTCCCTGACTTCTTCATCTTAATCTGGTTGCCCCTCTTCTCACTTCTGTTCGAACAGTGCGCCATCATTTCTTCAGGCGACTCCAACAAAACAATTCATTTGATAAGGAACCTTTTTACTCTGTCTCAGAATAACAAATGGTTCGATACTGAGCAAAGCAGACGTCTGATTTATGCTCTGGTTTCCAATTCCAGCCAAGTAATTGGGAAACACAGATGCTGATGCAAAATCTCTTTCGATTTATGCCACTCTACTATTCTTTCTCCAATTTGCTAAATTGAACAATCAGTTCATTAATTTTTAACTTTGCATTTATTTTCATACATGCAAATAAGGTTATAAATTCATTGCTCCTGATTATATGGACACTTAAAAAAAAAACCTAGTGGTCAAAAGTACATTGGGAAACTGAAACTGTAACCCTTTGAACAAGCCCCACCCCCTTCCCGTGGTGCCTGGCAGGCGCCATGTTGCCCTTTTTCCCGCCCGGGGTCTGACAGCCTTAGGCCTCTCTGACGAGTGAGGCCATGCCGTAGGGCTCACATTTCTACTCAGCATGATGTCCTCGCCGTGCTGTAGCGTACAACAAGGTTCCTTCTTTACATAGGTGCCACAGTTTTCTTATCCATTCATTTGCTGATGGAAATCTAAGTTGCCTCTGAGTCTCGGGTATTGTACACAATGTTGTGGTGCGTGTGGCTCTGCTAATGCCCTCTGAGGTCTGCCTTATTCATTTTCGTTGGTTTGTGAAAACTAGAAGTGGGATTATTGGATTCTATGTTAATTCTATTTTTAATTTCTTTGAAGAACCTTTAATGACTAATAGAGTCTGGTTTTGGTGATAAGTGAAGGGAAAATATGCATTTGCTACTTGTTTGATTCGTGATTATATCTCTCTATACAATATTTTTATATTTACCCATTAGCTCAAGTCAGTTAATTGTGTAGCTCATATTACTTTATATATGTACTTTTTTCTGTTGACTTGTTTTTGAGAAAAATATAATACTTATGTAGAATTATATACAATTTCCCCTTATAATTTGCATTTGTTTTATGTGTTTTAAGGTCAAATAAAAGTGCATAAAATTCAGAATTGTTATATTGTTTGGCTAAATATTGCAATTAAGATTACAAGACACAATTATATTCTTTAATGATTTTTGTCTTAAAATAGATTTTGTATAATGCCAAGTATCTGTTTATCTCCTCTTTTCAGGTTCACATTTTCTGTTATCAACAGCATATAACAACTGAAAAATACAACTTGAACATTTCTGCACTTAAGATTGACCCATTTATACCTATTTAATGCTATATATTTGTATTTATTTCTAATTTTAATTTTTTCTACATATCTTTTTAAGTGTTTCACTAAAATATAGTCCTGGATTCTTGTGGGTTGAGTCAACATTCCTGAATCCCATTTTTTTTGCTACTGTACTAGTCAGTTTCTCCTAGAAGTCAGTTTTTTCTTGTGTTCTTTTATAGTTTATTATTCAGATTTTACAGGCATCATAGCTTTGCCCAATGATGTCCTCGCCATGCTGTAGCATAGGACAAGGTTTCTCTCATTCCATTCATTTGCTACAGTTAGTAATTATCTGTATCTTCTTCTTGAACAATACCACAGTTTTAGAATAACTTTACTTGATTGCCTTTCTCATATCACTTATTTTTCTTTATGTTAATTCTAACTTGGTTTTAACTGTCCCAAATTATTACTACTGCACTGCCAATATAATTTATTGATCTATAATAGTTTTTAATTCTTTTTTCATATGTATTTCTTCAACTTTTGATGTCTGCTTATCTCTTCCTACGGAAGAGGAAGTTCTTTCAAGGATAATCTCCATTCTGAGCTCTCAGTCTTTCAGACCGTGCTCTTTGTATCCTCGCCTCTAGAACAGTAACTTCAGCAGTATCATTTTCCCATTTTTGCGTTGCTCACTGCTTTTCTCAACATCTTGATATTCCTGGTTTATTATCTTTTTTTCCTCTCTCAGTTTCTCTGTAAGAATATCCTTTTTGTTATCCTGCTTTTGTGGATGTGGATGAATATGCCTATAAATTTAACTTTCCTGTGTAGACCTTCCTAAGCCTCAAAAATCTTGTGTTTTATTAGTTCCAGAAACTTTACAGTGTGTTTCACTTTCCTTATTCTGTCTTGATGGAAATTAAATTCTTTGTGTATTGTACTTTTTCATTGTTCCATATTTTCTGACCTCTGCTTCATAATTTTTCATTTGTTTAGTCTCTCCATCTGCATTTGAGATACATTCTTCAGATTTAGCTTTAATTTATTGTTCAACTTAACACTGAATTTTAATGTAGTTAACAATTTCTGGAAGTTTGAGTCTTTCAAATGTGCTTCATTTTTCAACCATTCCCTTTTATTGTCTTATGACTTCTACATGTTTTTTAACCATTTTCATCATTTTAAATAGTTCAATTTTGTGGTCTATTTTAGATTGTTCTACTGTCTAAAGTCTGGGGTCATGCTACCCTTCTTGTTTGATTTATCTCATTTCCGAGGATAATTCCCTCATATCATTTCTATTTCTTATTTCTATTTTTAAGGCTTGTTGTTCATCTTTTAAAAAATCATGTATTTACTTTTCTTTTTTTCCTGTTGGAGACCTGTGTGTCTGAGTTGTAGAATCCTTCCGTGCAAAAATTACTGATTTCGCTGGGTGTGGTGACTCACGCCCACCAGCCATCAATACCACATACCACAGTGCCAGGTGTGGTGACTCACGCCTGTCATCCCAGCACTCGGGAGGCAGAGGCAGGAGGACTGCTGAGTTCAAGGCTCGCCTGGGCTACATAGTGAGCTCAGGATCAGCCTGAACTACAAAGCAAGACCCTGTCTCAAAAAAAAAAAATTACTGATTTCTTCCGACAGTCACCTCTAGTGCCACTGGACTGTGGCCTGAGTTTTCACCTTACTTAGCGCTTTACATTCTGCCACACCTGGTGTGAACTTGGACGCTACCTCTGCGTGTGACACGGCCTTGGGACTTCAGTTTCTCATGGGAGGTGTTTTCAGTCCCAGTTGCTTAAGGAAAAATAAAGTCTCTTGCTCCTTCTTGGGCCTGGGAAAGGCGCCAACTGTCTCTTTCACAGACAGGCAGGCTGGTCCTTCCTGGCTGATGGCTGGTCACGCGTGGTGCTCATCCACACCCTATGGCTTCCTGCAGAGGCCCCTGCCTCTCACTGTACAGCTTTACACGGTAGTCACACGTCTCCTGTGGACACCCTCACTGCCTGGCGCTCCCCTCTCGCCTCTGGCTGGGAGTGTTACGTTGTGTTGTTTTAGAGAAATGCTATATATTTACAGATTCTTTTGGTACAGTTCATCAAGCTTTTCTTTCTTGTTCAAGGATGAAATCTATTTGAATTCACTCTCTCCCAAAACCTCAAGTGCCAGTGTGATTTTTGGGAATACGAATCACACCACTTATCCCACTATTTATAATTGTTAAACCACTCCTCATTGCAGTGAGAAGACGATGCTGTCTGTTTCCACGGCCAGTGGAGTCTTTCTCGAGCTGGACCTGCCCGTCTTCCCAAATTCATCTCCTCTGGGCGGCTCACTACTCTCTAACCGCACTGGCTTTCTTATTTTCTGCCTCTTCCAACCTGTCTGTACTTGTTTGTCCCGGAGGGAAGACATCGTTGTCTTGGTCATCACTCTGTCCTCAGCGTCTAGTCCAGTGTCTGATAGAAAGTAGGTGAGGAACATGCTAGTTGAATAGATAGAGACAGAAATAATGTTCAGACTCTTGTAGTTCAACATCGTCCTTCAACTCAACAGTGAAGTGAGCTTAGAAAGTTTATGAACTGGCAGTCAGTGTGAAAAGCTTTTTGACTCCAAGACAAGGGATCAGTTCACCTCACGCCTTTGCCTTGTGTTCTTCTGCGGCTGCTCCTCTAGTCCTAGGAAATCTGGTTTCTGGGTTGGAAAGATCCTATGGGCTGACTTGTGAGGGATTTTACGGAATATATTCATATGTACATTTTTGAAGATGCTATAATCTAAAAAATGTAAATATCAACCCACATATCATTTGTGAACTGCCAAGTTCTGTTCATATTGGTTCTACTGTTAATAAGTGATAAACAGCTATTATGAAATAAATATCCATCATATTGCTAGTACACGATGTTGTGACTTGTGATAAAATGTTCCCATTTGGAAGTGAAGGACCGGACTCTAAAGTTATGGAATCACTTGGAAATGAATTTAAGGAGACTACTTAATTTATTTAGACTGGCAATACGATCACATATTGGGTATCACTTAATATTTCATTGGCCATATTTCTGGAACCCATTTTCATAAAACACAGGAAAATAAAGTACTTGACATTGAACTGCTTTACTGTATTGAAAATTAAAGCATTTGTCCGTTGTGTTTTTTGCAAAGAAAAGATAAAGCTAAGAGGTTAGACATAACTTTTCAAAATTTGGAGAGCAGTAGTTTGTGGAATTTGAAATCCATAGTGTTGATACATAATTCCTTTCTCCAAAGTACTCTGGTTGCTAAGCCGAGGTGTGAAGTAGGAAGCAGGAATATTGCTGTCGATATTCCTGTTACTTGTCCGGTAGACAAGTGCCACGTCTCCCCAGGACTGTCCTCCGCACCCCGGGACAGTCCTCCGCTCACCGGTAACCAGCTCCTCAGCTGTTGGGTTCAGAACAGACCAACCAGATCTGAGTCTATAGTGTAGTTTTAGCAACTAGGATTTGAGAGGCAAGAGAGCCAGAGGCAGGAGTGAGTTCAGGGCCGGACTGAACTACAAAGTGGGACCATGAAAAAAGAAAAAAAAATAAAGAAAACAACAACCTGAGATGATAATAATATAATTAGAAAAGACATACATATTTTCTCTTTTCCACATAGACTAAGTAGACTTCTAATTAGCTGTATTTCTGGCACCTATTACTAAAAGTATTTCTCACTCAAACTGCTCTTTCTCTTGGAATTAGATTATCTGGGTAGTAAGTTGTTATTTATGTGCTGAGACAGACTCTTAAGTTTTTGGTGTGTGTATAAGCCTGTCTGTAAATTTGGAATTTCACAAAGCTATACATTGTATTGGATATGGAAAAACAAAGTCCATGGAAAGGGAACAGTATGAAGATGACAAGTAAAATCCAAAAACCAAATCACACCACACACACAAAAAAATTTAAAGCATTTACTAGGTTCTGAGAAACTCTTACAGTTTTTCTCTTTTCCACATAGACTAAGTAGACTTCATTATAATTAAAGCTTAACTAATTAAAATAATTATTTCCTATGAGTTGATTTTTAGTTTTTGCATTTATATGTTTGAAGGCATAATGCATATAATTGCTAGAATCAAGTCAAGTTTGAATACTCAGTTGATCACTTGCTAAATAATTGGAATGACCTGGACATACTTATTCTAAAAATATTTTTTGCTTGAAATTCATATTTAAGTGTACGTATGTAGTAACATACATGTGACATGGTTTCTTCTTTTGTGAAACACAAAATTTTTCGAGTTGAGGGGTCAGGGATTTAGCTGAGCAGCACCCTGCCTGCTGACCCCCTGGACCACCAGGAGAGGCAGAGGCAGGAGTGAGTTCAGGGTCGGACTGAACTACAAAGTGGGATCATGAAAAGAGAAAAAAAAAATGCTGGGGATTTAGCTCAAGTGGTACCGCACCGACCTTGGATGCACAAGGGCCCGAGTTCAATCCCCAGTACTGCAAAAACAAACAAAAGAACCAGAAAAAAGAAAAGAAAAAGAAAAAGAAAACAACCTGAGATGATAATCATATAAGGTCTATTTTAGACATTATATAAAACAATTTATGAGAAATGTATATTGTGAAATAATGTATATTATTTTTCTCCTTTCTTCCCTCTATGGCATCTATAATATAAGAAGGCTATGCTTCCTGATTTCATCATTATGAGATTCACACCAATTTGGAGTGAAGATTTATTTTCTAGATTGGGTGAACTTTTGCTTATTATGTCAGCAGTGCAATTCCTAGGTGAAATGACTGAACTGAAGACGAAATTTATGAAACGATCAATGGAAACATGTAATATTGGGGAATGTTTCAAATCACTTACACAGAGATGTTTCTATTGCTGAGTTAGGGAGTTTAAAAGGTTCTCTGCTGACTTCACCCAGGCGTCCTGTCTCAAGATACTCTAATGTTCTTTCTTATTAAACACTTCAGTGTGTGCCAAATGTATACCTACGTCTTAATTAGAAACAAACTCGTTTCCAGCCTCTTTAATACAGCTTATACCTGTATTCTGCTGAAGGAAAACAGAGCAATGAACTTTTCTTTGATGGCATTTATTTATTCTCTATTTCTCATATCAGATCCAGTAGGAAAAGATTAGACTCATATGTTTTCCAGGACAGTGTGAGCTTGCTGATCAAGCATCATGGGTACGCAAAGCCTCTGCTTCCATTTTATTTTCCTGGTTCAAAGGCTTTATCTCTAGAGATGCTTGTGAGTAGGTTGAGAGCTTATGGAGAATATTGACAGGTCTAGTTTACATGGAGTACAAAAAGCATCCTCCCGTAGAAGTTCTTTTATGGCTTCCTTTCCATTTTCTTTTATTTTTTCATCTAGAAGTTTCTGGAGTGGGGGCTTACCACTCCGAGTCCGCATCACTTTCTGAAATACAGACACTCGGAAAGTTCCTGCTTCAGAGTTGGACCGGGAAATACCATGGCTGGGACGTGCTGTCTTTCACAGGGTCCCTCGTGGGAGGACAGTGTGTATCTGGGCTCATCTCTGGCGTCAGTGATATTACACTCATAACGTCATAGCAAGTTTGGGATACAGAGACATCAGGCTTTTTGTAACAGGCAACGTCGTGAGGGATCGCACAAAACACAAGATCGGAGGGCAGCAGCTTAAACTGATTGCCTGGCCGGGTAATCACAAACCTGCAAGAGAAACCAAAGATGCAGATGGAACCCTCTGGCTCTGGGCATTGGCCGGATCACAGACGCGCCCGCGCTGGGCTGAACAGGCATGTGCTTCTCTTGTGGTTTATGATTAACTGAAAAGATCTGTGGCGCGCGCACCCGGAGGGTCTTAGAGCGGGAGCGAGGGGCGTGGCTTTCATCCCCGGCTCTGACATCAGCCACGCGCGGCCCCAAGGGTGACGTCTCACTTCTCTGGGACTTGCTATTCTCGTGGTTCCAGTGGGAACAAAAGAAGACTGTGATTTGGACGGGTTGATCTCTTGTGACCTTTCTGCCTTCTGACTACCTGCTTTTCTCTGCATTAGACTAGTGACTGTGCTCGGTACAGTACTGAACACTTGACCTGCCGTTATGAAGCCAGAAAATGACTTGCATTCCAGGCTTGTGCAGTTCGGCCCAGGCCCACCCTAACCTAATGCTTGTGCCACCCATTTTTACAAAGCGCGTAGCGTGGCTGATGGAGGAAAGCACTTAAAAAAAAAAAATCAAAGTTCTGTTTGAAACTCTGGTAAACAAATACTCAATGTCAGTGAAGCTTAAAGAACAGCCGGGGGTTGCAGCAGCGTGGGAAGACTGCGTAGGGAGCTGAGGTGCCTGGACATGGTGCCGGGGACACTGCAAATCTCCACGAAGGAGCGTTCCGCCGACCCACAGCTGGTCAGCACCAGGCAGCCTCGCGGGACTTCCGCCCTGTGTTTTCGTAGTCGCTTGCTCTCTCCTAAGCACGGACCGACGCATGGCTGACCTTCTTTCTGAATAACCTGCCCATTCTTGTTTTTCCAAGAACAATCTGAGTCTCCTGGAACTTCTCTTCTACCTGAACAGGATCTACCACAATCGGGCAGTCTTTGAAAGACGGAAGTGCCATCTCTTTCCTTGTGGCCTTCATATGTATAAACTGCATTATTTTCTCAGTTACTATGTTATACACGTTTTCTGGGAGTGTTGACAACAGGTATAGAAATATGAGAGAGAGAGAAAGAGAGGGAGGGAGGGGGAGAGAAAGGGAGAGGGGGAGGGGAG
>PVIC010030591.1:0-21831 GCA_004025085.1 Thryonomys swinderianus
GCTCTCTCCTTTATCACCTGGCTAACTTCCAAGGTTCCTTTGCTCCCTGAAACACTTGCCTCTGGTACACCTCATCACCCCAACTTTACAGCCAAAATCTAGAAAGGAAAAAAAAAAAGCGAGAATAATAAACTTTGTTCATAGGAAAGAACTTTGTTCTCTCCCAACCTCTTAGGCCCTTTTCGCTTTAAATTTTTAACTGTTTCTAAGAAAATTAACTGCTACATCCCAAGCACATTTAGAGAACATAGCTAGTCAATAGGATTAAGCATTTTACAGCTTTTAGTTACAAAATTACTAGTTACAGGCATTCCCTCAAAAGCCCATAAAGGGACATGGTATAAAATCTGATGTTTATAATTCTCCTCAACTGTAACTGCCAGGACAACGATTTTCGTATCACAGATAAACACACAGAAGCCAAAAGGGGGCAAATGTTCTCAAGCCTACTCTGCCTGCAAGCTGGAGCCATGACTGCATTTGAATCCACTGTGAAAAGCCAGGTGTTTTTCCTGTTGTTGTTGATTTTTAAAAAAAAAAACACTTCAGATGCTTTCACTGTTTTCTTTGCGCCTTTCTCGGGCGTAAAAAGACAGATATTCCTAATGTCCTTGCTTTAATAGCTAATGGAAGATCTACTTCTCAACCTCCACAACTATACAATAGAAATGCTTAGGCGCCTCCTTAACTTGGAAAAGCCGCTGAGGAAACACAGCAACGGTAACGCTTTCTTTCCTATTCACCTCTCCGGCTCCGGGCGGAAACGGATTTCCCCCGGGAGCTCCGGGCGCCGAAACCGGGTCTCCACCGGCCCAGCGGCGGGGGCGGGGGCGGGAGGCGTGGCGCGAGGCCCATTCTCATTGGAGCGTCCCCTCGCGCGCAGCCACGAGTCCCCACCCCTCGGGGGGCCCATCCTCTGGGCTCTCCGCCCGGGGAGCGAAGGGCTGGGGGCTCCTGGTCCTGCGCGGGCGCTCAGGACCTCCCCGCCGCCCCGTTTCGGGCCTCCGGGACGAGGCCCTTCTGGTAAAGTTTCTCCCTAGCCCCCTGCTCAGTCCTCACCAGCCGACTTCCGGCCGGATCCGCCAATCATTGTGCAAATGTGGCTGGAGTGGGTGGGGCCTGGGAAATTCGAAAAGAGCCCCGCCCCCTGGGAGCCGATTCCCGGGACGAGGCCTTTGGGAAGAAAGGTTTTTGGTGGAAGGTGAGACCGGGCGGGAAGTGGAAACGGAGGGTGCGCTGGGGGTGTGGCGTGGGTGTGGTGGCGGGGAGTGCAAAGGTTCCGGGGGGGAGGAAAGTCCTAGAGGACAGTGGGAGGAGGAAGATGGGGCCTCGAACCGTGCCCAGTGAGGAGAGACTGAGATGCAGGCCACTTGGTGGGGCGGGAGCACGCTGCACCTTCCCGGAGGTAACAGATTCTGACGGGAAGGTGCGACTCTTGGGCCCACTGGCGTCCTACAGACCGCGTCCCCCGGCTTGCACTGTCTGAGTGGGGCGTCTCGGCAGGATGCATACCTGAGCAAAGGTTTGCTCTCTCCAGCTCAGCCCAGCCGACCCGCCCCGGCTGTCCGGACATGGGGGATTCGGAGGAAGGTAAGGAACTCCTGCGGGAAAAAATGAGCTCCGCGTCGGAAAGCCAGTCGGGGACCAGTGGTTGGCGTTCATTCTTCCTTCCCCTTCAGATGTCAAATTTATCGCGGATGAGACCTTGGACTTCGGAGGGTTGTCTCCATCTGACAGGTACCAGCCCCTTTATCGCACTGTTTCCCCCAAAGCCGCTCTAGCTGTAACTTTTTATTATTGGCCTCTGGCGATGAGGTTGGTAACTCAGCAAGGTCTGATGCACCTGGCTGCAGAGAGGCTGGTGGACTCGGGCCTCTAGGTCGCTGTTGTGAGAGGGAGAGAAGGGGGAGCAGGAGTGAGATTTCAGGGTGCTAAGGGAACGTGAATTCGCTGCATCTCCATCTCGGCGTCATTTCCGATGTCAGAGACTCTTAAGACTGGTCGGTCCACATGCAGCCAGATGTCGCAGCACCTAGAGGCCGGATGTCACTGTTGGAGCGGGCATCAGTGTCTGGGCTGTGTCTGGCCTGGTTGCAGGGGTCTGTCAGCCTGCCTTGCACAGTGTCTGCTATTTTGTGGGGGCATGGTGCCTTGTTTGTTTTCTGTCTCAGTCGTGAGGAGGAAGACGTAGCAGTGCTGGCGACTCCAGAGAAACCACTCCGACGGGGCCTCTCCCATCGGAGTAACCCAAACACAGAGGCCCCAGCTCCCCAGGCTGTGAGGTTCAGTTTGGGCCGTCTCAGCCCAGAGAAACTGGAGGAGATCCTTGATGAGGCCAATCGGCTTGCAGCCCAGCTGGAGCAGTGTGCCCTGCAGGACAGGGAGAGCTCGGCAGAGGGCCCAGGGCCTCGCCGAGGGAAGCCCAGCCCTCGGAGGGAGACCTTTGTGCTGAAGGACAGCCCTGTCCGTGACCTGCTGCCCACTGTGAGCTCTCTGGCTTGGAGCACACCCTCCCCAGGCAGCCTTACTCCTCGACCCAGGAGCATCGATAAGAAGGGTGCAGCCCGGGCTCTTCGAGGGACATCTGGGAAGAGGCCCTCTGCTGTGAAGGGGGTGAGTCTGGAAGGTAGAGTTGCATGTCTGTCCCAGAAACAGTGTACGACATGCTCCGGGCCCAGAACGTTTTCCTCGCCGGCCAAACGGGGATAGTAATTCTACCTCTGGAATTAGATAAGCTACCGTAAGCCAAGCATTACCACAGTATCTGTGTAAAGGCTGTCTAACATAGACTCAGTAATAGTGGTATTGGTGCCAGGTATGGTGGAACACGCCTTAACCCCAGATCCCTGGGAGGCTGAAGAAGTTTGAGCCCCATCTAGACAGTTTAGAGACTTAGTGACACCCTTTCCAAACATAACAATAAAAAGGGCTGTAACGTAGCTCATTGCACAGGCCCTGGGTTCAGTCACCAGAACTGTGCCAAAAAAGAAAAAAAAGTGGTATTGGTAATAATGATGGTAATGATGATATTCTGACAGCTAACTTCTGCCTTTCCTCCCTAGGCACTAGACAGCAGCCTAGGTCTCTTCCTTAGTCCCTTAAACCATCAGAGCAGATTCTTTTTTCCATTCTTGTCCTTTTTTTTTTTCTGTGTTTCAGGAGTCACCCACTTGCAGTCTGTTCCCTGCATCCAAAAGTCCAGCACTGTCTCCTCTTGTACGATCGGCTCCCCCACTGCGGTCCACTCCCCCACTGCGGTCCACTCCCCCACTGCGGTCCACCCCCCCCCTGCGGTCCACTCCGCTGAGGGGAAAAACTGGGCCCAGCATAAGAGCAACAGCAAGTGAGACTCGGAGCAAAGCCTTGGGTGACAGGGATGGGGAGGAAGTGGAACTGGCCCTGAAATCCTATTCCTTTCCACCAGGCCCTTCTACCCCAGTTAGACCTGCCCTGGCCCCGCAGCCTTCAACCAGCAACTCTCAACGCCTGTCCAGGCCACAGGGAGCAGCCGCTAAGTCTTCCAGTCGACTACCCATTCCCTCGGCCATCCCCAGGCCCTCCAGCCGAATGCCACTCACCAACCGGACTGTACCAGCTGGCAGAGGTGCCTTACCTCCTGATTCCCTGTCGACTCGGAAAGGGCTTCCAAGATCAAGCGCTACAGGACACAGAGGTGAGGGAAAGTGGACATAAGGGTAAGGAATCGGGGAAAAATACCCTGATACAGCTTGACCTCAGCATCCCAGAGCAGACACCAATGACCACTTTCACCACTTCCTTAAAATTCCATGTGAGTGCAGCAAGACTGAACTGAGAGAATGTGGGTCTGGCGGTGTGAGCCTTTGTTGCTAAGTACCTCATGGTTTTTACCCGGCAGGCAGGCCGTCCGCCTTCATCTGGTATTTCTTCTCCAGAACGTCAGTTGAACTTTCTGCTAACTCATTTCTTTTGTTGACCCCCCTCAAGCTCCTTTTTCCCAACAACCAAATCTTCCTGTCACTGGTGCCCTTCGCAGCAGCCTGCAGCCTCCCAGGAAGGTCGCGGTCCCTGGGCCTACCAGGTAAGACTGGTCCCTCCACCTCTTTCTCTGGAATCTTTGTGGAAAGGCTGGGAAGGAGGAGGAGCTCCTGGGGCAGGAGATGGGGGAGGGGCCCTGCTTCTTCTGTCCCGAGGAGGAGGAGCTTGAGCGCGGCTGGGTGGCAGATGGGCCGGGAAGAAAAGCAGGTCCTCTTTTATCTCTTCAGGTAAAGAGACCAGGACCCCGAGCAGGGGCACTACAGTTGGTTACAGCCTGGGCTCAGCTGTCCCAGCAGGGCCCAACCTAGGGATTCTGGCCTGGAACGGGAGACAGCGTTGCCGCCAAGGCCAATCCCCAGGAACTGAGACCGTAAGAGTTGGGGCGGATTCAGGTTGAACTGGAGGAGTTCCAAACTCTGAGCTGAAAGAAGATGGGGGGGGGGGGGAAGAGGTCGCCTCCCAGCAGTGAGATTAACAAACGAAATGAGAAACACAGACAGTGACTTCTCCTCTGCTAGCCCCACTCTTGTGGTCAGCCCTGCAGAGTTTGCTCTTCTTCCCGGCCCTGGGTTCACTGCGCACGTTTACACGTGAATGGCCCCCGTAGCCAGCCCCTGCTCTCTGAGGACAACCTTCTGAATCCCATCCTCCTCTGGAATCAGGCCTGTTTGGAGGGGGGAAGCAGGCACCTGGTCTCCAGAACTTGTTTCCTGTGAATTCTGTGACTCCTCACAGGCGGCTTGATGATAAGCTTACTCTGTCAGTCTGTAGTTTTGTAAAATAAAGGGAACGTATTTTTATATTTTCTGCATATCTGAAAGTGGATCCTGGTCTAAATGCTAACAAATTTGGAGTAAACCCCTGTGTGATTCTAGGCAGCGAGCCGGGATGGGCCTCCCAGGTAGGGGCTTAAACAAAAGGTCCCGGACCCTTGAGCTCCCAGCTCCTCAGGCTGTTACTACCTCCTGGTTGCTTCTGATGGGAACAGGCTGCCTCTCCATGGGTTCAGGTATGAGAGGCCAGGCCACAGTGTGTGAGGCTCCTATGCTGAGATCTGTGTAGATTATTTGTATCCTACAGCTGAATGTTCTTTGCTGCCAAGACCCCAGAGCCTCCTGGGAGCCTGCTGGCTACTCACCTGCTCTACTTGTGGAGTGAGGAGGCCCATTGGTGGGGTTCAGCTTCCCTGATCACCCCACGAGAAGGCCTGGGACACCTTGTCCCCCTCTCCCTCACCTCCTTGGAATTGTCTGTCTTCTCTCACCTCCCCTACTAGACCGGAGTGCTGGCACCAGAATTCATAAACCTCTCAAGTACCCTCGTGTTGAGGTTGGCAGAGCATTTCATTCATTTATTTAGAAAATATTTGAGTGCAAGAAGGTGGTGTTGGTTGAGCAAGTGACAGACCCTGTAACGCTCAGCTTAGGGTCTCACATTGTGTGCAGACTTTGACTCCTGCGACCAGAACCAGCTCGGTTCCTTGTGAGCTTTTTTGTTTTTGTTTCTGTTTTTTTTTTCTTTTTTTTTTTGAGACAGGGTTTTGCTTTGTAGTTCAGGCTGGCCCTGAGCTCACTATGTAGCCCAGGCAAGCCTCGAACTCAGCAATCCTCCTGTCTCTGCCTCCCGAGTGCTGGGATGACAGGCGTGAGCCACCATGCCCGGCTTCCTTGTGAGTTTTGAAAGAACTTTCTTCCTTGAGAGCCTGATAGTGACTTAAGGAATAGAGCTGGGGAAAGTGAGACTGCCAGCTCGTGTCCCTGCCAGTGCCTGTATCCATCCTAAGTGAAATGCCCCCTCAGGGCAGGGATTTAGCTCAGGTGGAAACACAAGGACCTGAGTTTGATCCCTGGTACCGCAAAAAAATTTTTTAAATGCCCTTCTTCTGTGCCTGGACTCAGGGTCCCTCCTTGCCTTCCCCTTTTTTAAGGTTAACACATACACCTGCACCACAGTAACAACTGCCCAGACACCTTTCCCCACGCCTCTTGCAAGGACTCTTGCAGCTCTTGAGATTCTAAGAGTTGGTGTGGGGAGAGGACAGTGGAGACAAATGCTGAGTATTTAATTTGGAGAAATTTGGTATAAAGTTAGAAAATCTCAGGGGTGTTTCCCAGCTTCCTCCTGCACTAATGTCTAGTGAACAGGGCCTATTGGTGACTTCCTGGTCTGATGGGCACTGGCATATCGCAAGTCTAGGATGCACCTAGGCATGGCTATCAGGGAGCGTATTTGTGTAGGCCACTGGTGAAGCGGGGCTGCCTTGAGTGATTATGAGGCGGAAATGAACAGCAGACTCGTGTGCTGCTGCCCCCTGGTGGCTAGAGAGGGAAAGGCGGGTTCTGGTCTCATCCCGAGTCAATTTTCAATTTTGTCTCCACCCCTCAGCCTTTTCCACCCCAAACCAGTTTAAGCAGCAGCACTTGGCAGCACTTACCTGCGCCTCTCCTGCAGCTCCCCTTCCTGTCCAGCTACTTGCTAGCCTCCTCCCCTTTTGGCTTGGCTTTCTTATTTTCTGAATAGGTACTCACTTCCCCCTACACCCCAGCAGCAACAACAAAGAAAGCCAGTGTTTATTGGCCTCTTGCTGTGTGCTTTGAACTGTTCTAAACAATTTACACGTGTTAACTCATTTAATCCTCATAAAAGCTCAATTAGATGCTGCTATCATCCTCATTTCGCAGGCTGAGAAACTAAGGCTCAGAGAGATTTAGTCTGGTTCCCCAGCTTTTGTTCATAATTACCACCCTGTATTCCCCTGTGCTAACTCCCTTTCTAGTCTGTTTGACAAACACAAGATGTGGGAGTAGCAGTCATGCTGCACAGCTCACTCTTAGCTCCAATATGAGCAGTTACTTCTTTTTCCAGTGGAAAAAATAAAACGTGGCCCAGAGCAGCGGTATTAGTAGGAATCTGCTATAATCAGCGAGCAGCCTTCAGTGCCCACCTGCCTCTCAGCCATTCCTACCTACACGGTTCTGCCCTGGAAAACTTCACGTCTAGTACTCAGCCTGAGGGTAAAAGCTGCTTGTTCTGCGCAGCCTCTCCAGCCTTGCAAGGCCTGCTGAGCTGGTGGGAGGACGCTTTCTCCTCTACCCACTCCGCCTCTGGAGCTGCCAGCTCACGGGCTCTGCAGTGACAAGGTTTGAGGGGCACTGTTGGGGAGATAGGAAAGTCCTCCAGCTTCCTGCCGGGGTCTCCCAGGCCCCGGTCTTTTGTCTCAACATCAAGCCTCCACCTTCAGGGAGATGGCATCACACAGACGTCACATTACCTGCACAGAACTATCCGTTTATTCAGTAGTATGGGGGATGGAAAAACAACAACAAAACTCTACCGTATTTACAATAACAATCAAACTGTACAATCTGATGGTTAGTATCAAGTTAGCATCCAGCATCTTTGTATTTTTTTTTTAATCAAGTCATCAGTAGTAAAAACCAGTTAAATTTTTAACCCTTTGCAAGAATTGCTGAGGGGAGAAGGGAGAGGGCAGGGGGAGAAACCAGGGCAGAAGAGCCAGAGGCCGGCCTTCCGGAGGGAGGACGGGAACGCCTTCCCTGCCCACAGCCTCTCTCTGGCCACCTGCTCCACAAGAAAGGTCAGTGACAAGTCTGGAGCACATGCTTAGAGTACAGGGGACTCCAAGTATAGCAGTTGGCAAACCTGGGAAGGAAGCGGAGCGAGGGGAAGGGCATCAGGCCCCCAAGCCGGGACTGCTGGGTACACACACCCAACCTGTGATGGCCACGTCAGACCCCCGGGGTTGGACACAAACCCGTCCCAACATAAAAGGCAAATAAATAAAAAATATATATTAACTCTCTCTTCACAGGGAGCTGGGGTGGAGTGAGGAACAAAGAGGAAGAGGACCCGGTCCTTTGAAGAAGAGAGCCAATTCCAAGAAGGGGTTAAAAATAGAACATGTCTCAGAGGCCACAGCAGGTCAGACAAAAGAGCATTTGTCTGATTACGGGGGGAGCAGGTGAATGGACACCAGAACCCGGACTTGACACTGTGCTTGAGGCCCCTGGGGCGGTGGGGCCGGCTCTGTGCTTACTCTCCTCCCACGCATCCACCCACCCACCCAGCCACCCACCCAGCCCACAGCAAAGAAGCGCAACTTAACACACACCCGGCCTTCCCGGGGCCCGTCAGCAGGAGAAACGAAGCACTTTGGGGTCAGCAAACTGAGCAAACACCTGGCTGCAGCCCGGGGCCGCAGTCCAGGGAAAGGAGAGGGGCTGGGGCCGCCGGCCCCCTGAAAACATGTTCATGCAGCATTTGGGGATCCAGGGGCGATGAGTCCTTCTTCCCCCTGGCCGGACAGGGCGTTTCAGTTCCTGGGAGAGGCAGCTCAGGCGGGCCAGGCGCGCCCCTTGCCTGATCCCTCCCACTGAGGCCTGCCCAGCGCAGCCTGCAGGGTCTGACGCCCCGGGGTGCGTGTGGCTTTGTCCTTTCCGTTTGGTGGTGGCGAATGAGGGGCAGGCCCCTAAGAGTCCCTCTCCTCCCAGAGGCACAGCAGATGGGAGACTGAGGAGAGGCTGGGAAGCATCCTGGGAGGTCCTATCCTCTTTGGGAAGGGAAAGGGGAGTCAGTTTCCAGCGTATAAAAAAAATTAATCCCTGAAGTCATGAAGAGTGGAGATCCTTTTTCAATTCCTTTTTTTTTTTTTTTCTTCCTTTCTGAAAAACTTTGTCTTGGAGATGTTGGCCCCAGGGGTCCAAAGTGCAGTGAGGGGGAGGGGGAGTTGGCACTAGATGGCCTTAGGTGCAAGGCCCAGGCTCCTCAGATGGACGTTTCGTCGCTGCTGCGGGCAGGCGGTGGGGAGCAGGGGCGGATAAAGCACAAGACAGAAGTAGGGGCGTGAGTGCAGCTGGGGAAGGGAAGGGATCTCGGGACGTAGGAACCACCGGCCCAAGGTTAATGCAGGAAGTTAAAGAAGAGAAATCTGGAGAGGCAGGAAAGGAAAGTGGCAGAAAAGGCAGATGGAGGTTAGCTGGAGCGGAGGAGACAGCAAGAAGCATCCACCAGAAGGAAACGGGAAAGCAGCCCAGCTCCCCGTCCTCCCACACCTGCCTGACGCCCAGGGTCGGACTCAGACATGCAGAGCCCGGGATGCTGGCACCCCCTGGTGTCCAGGGCACAGGAGGCAGCTGGGTCTTGCAGCCTGGGAGGCCCAGAGCAGCTCTGCCCCCACCGGGACCCCGATAGGCAGCACCGTCCGCCAACCCAGCCCCACTCACTCGGAGCCTGACGAGTCCTCATCCACGGTGCCCGCCTTGATGCTCATGGCGATGGGCATGACCCCATTGAGCTGCTCCTGGAGGCTCTGCCGGGGAGGAGGCCGGGGAGGGCGTCCCCCCCGGCTGCCCTCGCTGGCCGAGGAGCCCCGAGACGACCCCGTGCCCTGCTCCAGGGGCAGCCGCAGGAGGCTGCTCTTCTCGCTGATGGGAGGCAGACACTTCTTCTTGAGGATGCCTGGGGGCCGGGAGGGTGGCACGCTGAGGTGCAGGCCAGAGAGGAGCAGGAGCTCCGAGAGCCTCGGCAGCCACAGGGCACTACGAGGGTGGGGTGCGGCAGCTGGGGTGCCCTGCTCACCTTTGTGAGGCTGCGCAGAAGGGCCTGGAAGGGGACCCAGGGACCCCTCCCGAGACACGGCGTCTCCATTCTCCCTCAGCCGTTCCTCAGGAGCCCCGCTGCCGCCACTCTCTCTTGCTGCGCTCCCAAAGTCGCCCGGCCAGGGGACCTTCCCAGGCCCTGGACCCCCATCTGGCGAGAAGAGGAAGTAGATACGGTTCGAAGACCGCAGCCCGCTAGCAGAGCCTCCGTCCCAGTGCTGCGTCCCAAGGAGCCCAGGCCTCTCGGGCTCCCACTGCCCCCCAGAAGCCACAGCCTGCTGTCGGCCCACCCTTGGGGGTGCTGTGCAGGGGCAGTCTCTCCACTCCAGGCCCCAGCAGGCTGTCCCAGCCCTGCTCGCCAGGGAAGGCAGCCTCCTCCTCCTCTTCCTCCTCCTCGCTGTCTGACGAGTGGGTGGAGGCATAAGAGCCACTCTGGTCGTCTTCCAGGGACAGGTCACTGTCAGAGTCCGTGTCAGGATCTGGGAGGTCAGGCAGGGATCACAGCCAGCCCACCCGCCTCAGCCCACCCTCAGCAAGGGCCAGACCCTGCCCCACTGGGCGGCCAGGGCCTTCCGTCCTCACCGTGCTGCTGGTCTTGACCATCCAGGAACAGGCCTCCCGGGTCCCCCAGGCCCGGGGGCCCTTGGCCAGGGTTCAGTGTGGACTCCTCCCTGAGAAGATAGGATCACGCTGGGAGGGTCAGCTTGACCTTCCCCTTCTCCGGCCCTATCCCCTTCCATCCTCTCCCCTGGGAGTCCTCGTTCCCACCACAACTGGTGGTCCAGATCCACTACGGGTGGTCCTCCCCTTCCATCTCCAGGACTCACCTCAGCAAGAATGGGATGTAGCTGGGCTGGCTTTTGCCTGAGCGGCTGGCACTGTGCAGAGAGCCGGCTGAGTCTCCATAGGGCTGGTACAGCCGCCCGTCTGCATAGGGGCTGGGGCAGTTGTAGGACTAGGCAGGGGACAGACAGGTCAGTAAGTGGAGGAGAAGGATGTGGGTGGCCCTGGCGCAGGAAGTGGAAAGTGAGGGGAATCTGCCCAAAGTCCTACCTCCCACAGAGCCAGGCCTTAAAGGTGGAGGCCACCGCTCTGCTGCCCTCAGACTGGGCCTGACACTGTTCATGGCTCTGCTGTAGCTTTGCAGCTCTGTATACCCCAAGGCCCCAGGCGGCTCCCCAGAGACAGGAAATTTAATAAAAACCATGAGGATTCTCAGGTCCAGGTTGTTACCTGGCCACCTATCTCTACCCTCTCCTCCACCAAGTCAAAACCCTATAACCTCCCAACCGCATCTCCCAGGCCGCCCAAACCACTTCACCACCTGTCCCTCCTTCTAAGAAGGGATGAAGGGATGGAGAAAGGAAGGAGGTTAGTGGGGCAAGAAGCAAGCCACAGGCTTCCTGGGCCTGTTTCTCCCTCCCTCCTCAGAGACCCACCGCCTCTCTGACCCTGGGCCCCTCACCGAGGTCAGGGTGGACTTGGTGGTCAGAGCAGGGTCAGGGCTGGGCTTGCGGCTGCAGGCAAACTTGAGGGCTTTGCGGACCTCCTTGCTGAGCACCACGTAGGAGAGGAAGATGAAGGGGCCCTGGCGGCAGAGGCAGCAAGAGTCCGCGCACATCCGGGCACCCTTGGCCGTGTTTCCCTCCCCTCGATGCGGGCCCGGCCGCGTACCTGGACACAATTGCAGGCAGCAAAGAGGTAGTGGAAGAGGAGGGTGTCGCTGTTGACAGAGAGCAGCGCCAACAGCCACGCAGCACTCAGCAGCAGGAGCACAGCAAACGAAGGCTGGAGGCCCGAGCTGAGGAGCAGGAGTCTGTGAGCCAGGCTGGGGGCACGCGCTGCGGCCCGCCCTGTGCCCGTGCCCCCATACTCACACAGGGCCTTTCTTCTCAAAGCCCTGCCGCTGGGCAGCACAGGAGGCCCGGGCCGCCAGAATGTATAGGAAGACACTCATCTGGGCAGGGGAGACAGGTGTAAGGGGCTGGAGGGACGGAGAGCTTCCATCTCTCCCCCAGGACCCGCCGGCCTGGGCTCTTCCTCAAGCGAATCCAAGGACACGCACAGCCTGTTCACCCCCCCGTCTGCTTTCTAGCACTTACAGACACAGCAAAAGCCACTGGGCCAGCAAAACTCCAGATGAGTGTATCATAGATGGACAGCCAGCAGAAGTCGGGGTTACCATAGCCCTCAGGGTCCAAACCCACAGCCAGGCCTGGGGCAGGAAGAGGAAAGCAGGGAAGGTGATCAGGATGGCAGGATGCAAGCACACAGGATGGCCTGGAGTGCAGCACGCCCCAGGCTCCGCCCACCATGTGCCCACACTGCTCTCCAGGAAGGAAGCCCTGGCCCCTGCACAGTGGCTCGAGGGACTCAGCGAAATCAGAGAAACACTATGGCTAAATTGTCCTTGAGTAGAGGACGTGGGTCTCAGGACCCAGGTGGGGGTGTGGCAGGGAAAGGGGCTCCGGGGCGGGCGGGGGTGGAGTACCTGTGATGAAGGCGGGCACGCCCCAGCCCAGCATGTAGTAGAAGCGCATGGGGCCGGCATTGACATCGCGCACCTCTGTGAGCGCACGGTACAGGTGCAAGGCTTCCAGCAGAGCCCAGGAGAAGGCGCAGAGGTACAGGAAGTGCAGCAGGATCGCGATGACTGTGCAGGCAAACTGGGAGCCAGGGGAGCGGCTCAGTGACCGGGCACAGCCAGACAGGGGAGCCGCTCAGACCAGACACCCGGGAGGCCTGGGGCTGGGTCGCCTTAGGGGAGGCCTGGGCCAGAGGCCGGTGTCTCTAGGACACTGGGGCCTTCGGGGGAAGAGTAGTCAGTGTGGCAGGGGCAGGGATGGAAGTGAGGTCAGGGCGAGGGTCGCCAGGGTGCCTGTGGGGCGAGAAGCCGGGGAGCCCTGTGGGGAGTCGGGGGTCTTACAGGGAGATCAGCCTGGTTGATTCCCAGGAGGAAGACCAACTGGGCCAGGCCCAGGGCTGCTGTCAGGTTGCGTCGGATGCCGTGCTGGTTGGATCGCAGCGCACGAAGGAGAGTGAGGAAGAGGAAGGTGAGCAGCAGGGCAGCCAAGGTGACCCCGAGGGCCACATACGTCAGCATCTTCAGCGGCAGGATCTCCCCATTCTGCAGGGAGGTGGCAGAGGCAGCGTGAGACGGGGCAGGTGGCCCCCGCCCGCAGCCCCTCACCCCGGGCTGGCCACGGCCGGACCTCCCGCCGGGACACATCCATGAGCACCGCGAAGCTCGTCATGTGGTTGCACTGGCAGCTGACGTGGCTCTCATTGCGGAAGACGACTTCACAGCCTCGCGCCGACCAGCCGCCCGTGCCGCTGACCCTGCGTGAGGAAGGCAGGGTCAGGAAGGCGGGAGGGAGGGAGGGCGGCCGGGCGCTGGGGGATCGGATCCGATTGGCTCACAGGATCGAGTGGTTCCAGAAGACGCAGATGGGTTTGGTCCGCTCCTCCGTCTCCAGCAGCCGGAACTGCACCGTGACCGGCTTGTCCAGGGCGCGCGGCAGCAGCTCCTCGTCGTCGTGGACACTGATGCTCACCACGGGCGTGTTGATGACCGGGCGCTTGGGGACTCTGCCGGGGCAGGGAGAGGCGCGCTCGCCGCCGGACCCCACCCGCTGCCCCTCCCGCGCCCCCCCCCCCCGGTCTGGCGGCTCACCTCAGGCTGCGCTTATCCGGGTCATAGTTGTGCGGCAGGAGCCCAGCCAGGGTGCGGTAGATGATGACGCTGGCCACGGCCTCTCCCTGGCTCAGCTCCGGGTGCCGCCGCTGCCGCCGCGCCAACTCCTCAGACTCCTGGGCCTCGCCAGGGCCCGCGGGCCTCACCAAAGGGGGCATCTCTGGAAGCAGAACACTGCTGCCCTTAGCTGGGCTCTGCCCGCAGTGCCCCCCACAAGGGCTTCCCGGTGCCTGCACGGACCTCTGAAAACAGACTCGGGCAGGATGACCATCGTCTCGAGGTCCGGGGGCCGTTCTCCGCGCAGCGCCTCATAGCGGGGCAGTTTGGCCCCTGCGAAGTTCCCTTTGTCCAAGCGCACCACGGAGATGACTAGGAGGGCATCGGGCACAGGTCAGACACCAGGTGAGCCGGGCAGGCCACCAGCATGGCTGCCCTTGAGGGTGTCTCCCCACAAACCGCTGCCCACCGGGGCCCCAGCCTCACCTATGTTGGGCGTGACGATGGTGAAGGGGCTTAGGTAAGTGTGCCGCATATTCTGGGCCAGGGCGCTGGCGTAGGCCTCGTAGTGCTGGAGCAGCCAGGCGGTGCCCCCCTCTGTCTGCTGGATCAGCTCCCAGTGCCGCTTGTTGGCTGCGTCCAGGAGGGCACTGCCCACCCGCAGCAGATTCTAGGGGTAAACGTGGTCACAGTGGTGCCCGTCACCCACCACTGTGCCCGGCCCTGCTCCCCTCCCACCACCTCCTTCCCTTCATGCACCCCGTTCCCTCCCAGGGACCCACTCCAACCCCTCCTCCTCACCCTTAAATAAGACCTCCCTGCCCCGTGCCTTGCTGTCCAGCAAGCCTAGGCCTTGCCGGCGTGGGCAAGCTGCCGCTCTCGGTCAGCCCACAGCTCAGTACAGTGACACGGTATGGCTGCCCACGGCTCAGAGGCTTCACTGAGGGCTCAGGCCGGGGACGCTCACAGGGTGCACTGGAGATGGCCCCGTCCCACCCAGAGAGCCAGGCACAGGCTCCCTCACCCTGACCCAGCCAGCCCTGCCCCCTCCAAGCCCCACCTCTGTGAAGTGCACGTCCTGTGTGGCTGACAGCCCGAAGCCCCGCTGTGCACTCTCGTGGGCCAGCAGCCGCGTGGCCAGCTGGTAGGCCACCTTGACGTCACTGCCGAAGTAGCCGGCTGTGTGCTGTGTGGCGTTGCGCAGGAGCAAGGCGAGCCGCTGGGAGCGCCCCGAGTCCAGGCCTGACTCATTCCGCTGCAGCCGCTCAGCCTGGACGGGAACAGGCGGAGGAGCAGAGGTCAGTGTAGAAGGGCAGGGCTTGGGGCACAGAGTATACGCTGTGGGGTCCCCTGGGACAGCGGGACTGAAGTTGTGGAATCTTTTCTCAAAGATGAGGGAAGTGAGAACGAAGAAGGAAGGCGATGGAGGTGCAGGTCTACTTACGAAGCCCTTGAGCTCTGAGAAAGTGACCGAGGTGCAGTTGAAGAGGTTCGGGGGCAGCCAGCCCCTGTGCTCATCACAGTGGCGCACAGCGGTACCTGCGGAGGAAGCCAAGACGGTTGGCTCAGGGAGACACACAGCGGCAGAGACAGGGAATGAGCAAACAAGGGCCCACTCCATACTGCAGCTGCGAGAAAACAAGCCAGGTGTGGAGAACACGCGGGCCAAAAGTCTGCCACCATCTCCCCAGTATCGGGTCCAGGGGTGCAGGCCACAGAGCCCCCGGAACCCCGAGCACCGCTGCCTCTCTGCAGCACCCCCTGCCTGTGAACTCCGGACTGAAGCCAGGCCCGTCTAGGCCTGGGTCCCCTGGAACAGCACCTAACCTCTCTGCTCCCCAGACTGCCTGTCTTTCGCGTGGTACAACTGCAGGCCTGGGCACTGAGCGGAGCAGGGGAGCCCACGTGACCTGGAGTCGCTCGTCCTTGGCCAGAGCGACACGCACAAGGCAGGCTTCCCAGGGTTTCTGTTTAGTCAAAGAGGCAGCCCTCCAAGGCGCACTAGGGAGGTGGGTACTGAGCCAGAGGGGATGGGACGAGCAGTTTCCAGGAGCTGACACAGAAAGTAGGGCTCCTAGCACCCCGCCTTGGCCCCCAGTGACAGAGGTCAAGTCCTCAATAGCGCGTCCTGGGCCTCTAGCACTTACCAAAGGAGCCTTTGGGGCAGGGGGCAGCAGCAGGCAGCCCGAAGCGAGTTCGGGGCCACCAGATCCCAGCCTCAATGGCCCGCGGGCAGCTGTCATAATTCACTGCGAGGAAGAACAGAGTCACTTTGAGCAGCTCTCCGTGTCACAGGTCTCCCAGGTTCTCCACCCCTCCCCAGCACCCCCAGGCCCGTGGGAGGCACACAGTGGACAGGACTCCCCACTACTACCAGAGCCCCACCTTCGCAGCCGTTGGTGGTGACCTCGGCAAACGGATTATCACAGCGGTCACACTGGCGCCCGATGACCCCAGGTTTGCAGGGGCACTGGCCGTCCTCAGGGTCACAGACCCGGGACAAGGAGCCCGTGGGGTAGCAGTCACACAGAAGGCAGGTGGAGCTGCCGGCCGGTCGGTAGTGGTTCTCCTGGGGGAGAGGGAAGGTGACACTGGGTCAGGCTCTTTCCCGGACGCTCATGGATTCTTCGGCCGTAGTGTCTCTGGAGGAGGCTTCCGGCCACGGGTCCCCTAGCAATGCCACTCGAAATATTTAACAACTGGTAATGATGTGGAGTCGAACCCAAGCAGTCAAAAGCGGCTGCAAACAACCACCGCAGCTGGCCCGGGACTCAGTGGTTAAATATTGGTCCTGGGGCCGGAGGGTTAGCTCAGTGGTTCCGGTGCCTGCCTCGCAAGCGCATGGACCTGAGTTCGATCCCCGGTAACCACATATAATGCTGGGCGTGGAGACACGCTCACCAACAATCAACACCGCATACCACAATGCTGGGCGTGGTGGCTCACGCCTGTAATCCCAGCACTCGGGAGGCAGAGACAGGAGGATTGCTGAGTTCGCGGTGGCTTGCCTGGGCACCATAGTGAGCTCAGGGCCAGCCTGAACTACAAAGCGAGACCCTGTCTCCAAAAAAGCAAAAAAAAAAAAAAAAAAAAATTGGTCCTGGGTCCCCGTGGGCCCCAGACATATAAGGACAAATAACCATTCCCCCTGCCCGTGAGAGCGAAGGCACATGGCCCTCAGCTCTCTGCAGCAAGGCCTATCTCTACTGCCTCCCCTCCAGGGCCCAGAAGGCTGAGACGGCCACAGCGGAGGCCTGGGCGGGGCTGTCACCTTGCAGTGGCACTCGCCGCTCGTCTTGTTGCAGTCTGGATCGAAGCCTTTGCTGACGTCACAGTTGCACGGGCCGCACGTGGGGTGACCCCACCAGCCACGGGGGCAGGGCTGGTCAATCCTACAGAGAGGGCCCACCCAGGTATGAGTCCCTCTTCTGCCCCCCCAGGACGGCCACACACGAGCCCTTCCAACCCTGGCTGCTGTCTGAGGAGCGCACCCGTGAGAGGGAGCAGCCACTAGGACCTGCTGCCGCCGTCTGGCCTGGCCCACATACCTGGTCTCACAGTACGGCCCAAGGTAATTTGGGGGACACTCGCAGACGTAGCCGTAGGGAGCGCTGGGCTTGCGGGTACACACAGACTGATGTTCACATGGGTTCAGGTCACAGACATTTGTGCAGTTGTCACCATAGTAACCTGAGACAGGAGAGAACCAGAAAAGCTCAGTCTCCACCCTCCACCGGCACTGTCTTCTCTCCAACTCACCTTTTTTTTTTTTTTTTTGAGACAGGGTCTCACTTTGTAGTTCAGGCTGGCCCTGAGCTCACAATGTAGCCCAGGCAGCCTCGAACTGACAGTAATCCTCTGGCCTCTGCCTCCTGAGTGCTGGGATTACAGGCGTGAGCCACCACGCCTGGCACTGTGGTATGTGGTATTGATTGCTGGTAGGCATGAATCTCCACGCCCAGCATGATATGTGGTTACTAGGGATCAAACTCAGGACCTTGCACTTGCGAGGCAGGTGCCGGAACCACTGAGCTAAATCCCCGGCCTTCCTCCAACTCACCTTTATCCTCTTCTTTCCTCTCTGAGCATCACACCTGCTGGTCTCGGCTTTGATGCACAAGAAAGGAAGGCTCAGAGGTGGGATGTAACTGGCGTCAGGCCAGAGAGCACAGCAGGGTAAAACCCCAGGCCTCCACCAACCCACCCCTTTCCCAGGCCCCCTGCATACCTAGGTCACAGCTGCAGGAGTAGCTGTCCCAGTCATTGCTGCAATAGCTGTTGGCAGGACATGGGTTCGAGTCACACGGGTCTGGCAAGCTACAGCCTGTCTCCACATTGATGCTCTCCCCTCGGCTGGGGTCCAGACTGCTAACACCCTCGGGCATCTCGCTCACCCGAACACCCTGGGGGCAAAGGGACAGTGTTGGCCACAGTCGGGCGGGGCGCCAGGCAGCATGGGGATGGGAGGGCTGGCAAGGGGGCTCACCTGCAAACAGCCCCGGAAGCCGCGGGCCACGCCGCTGGCTGGCCCAGGGACTCCCCCAACTGTAAGGTTGCTCAGGTGCAGCCCATGTAGCCGCGGGCCCAGGTTACCCTCTGCCCTCTGCTGTCCATAGTCGAAGGACAGGATGGCATGGCCAGGGCCCCCACTGGCTCCCAGTGCCAACTGTGCATGATGCCAGTCACCATCATTGGCTCGGCCTGGCTCCAGACGGAGAGTCGAGGCCTGCAGCCCTGTGCCCTCCACACTGAGCACCACATGACCCTCCCGAAGCTGGCATGGAGAGAAAGGAAGCAAGTCAGGAAATGGCCTTAACTGGGCCTTCTTCCAGCCCACAATCCCCCATCCTGGCCCACTAAACCCATCCCGTGTCCAGGCTGAGAAAAAAGGGTGCTAATTTCTTCAGGCCCAATAGGTGGCAGCATCGACTGACAAATGGGTCCAGCTAGGTAGAGGCTCCCCAAGACCCCCTGGGAGCCATCTCCGCCCAGCCCTGGGGACTCTGCCCGACTCCCACGAGCCCTAGTCACCTGCAGGGTGATGGTGCTGCGCCCTCTGGTGACAGCCTGCAGCAGAACCCCGTTGGCCTGCCGTGTGCGGAACATGAGGCTGAGGTGCCAGGGCTGAGAGATGGGCAGGGAGAGCCCATGCCAGGCTACCAGGCTGCTGCCCAGGAAGCGCTGGGGATTGGCCATTTCTGGGGAGGCAGAGGAGGGCGCACTGAGGGGAGGAGCGGTGGAGGGCCCAGGGGCACGATGCTTAGGTCTGCTCACCCACGCCCCTCACGGCCCCGCCTTCCAGGGCACTCACCGCCCCACTCTGTGCCCAGGCCTGCCCTTGACTGGGCCCTTTGTCTCAGGTGCTACCCTCTCAGGGCTCTGCCCAGACTCGCTTTTCCACCCACAGCCTCGCTGCCTGCCGTGCCCCGCCCAGTGCCCGCCCCAGCCCCGTCAGTGTCCCCACACTGCAGACAGCACCCGGGCCCGGCCTCCTACCCTGGGCACAGCTCTTGCCCCCGAAGCCCAGGGGACACTCGCAGCTGAATGCGTCCCACTGGTTCACGCAAGTGCCCCCGTTGTGGCACGTGTTGCTGTCACACACAATCTTCTTGGTGGGGCAGCCTAGAACGGAGAAAGGGGTCTCCGTGAGGATGCCACAGTGGCCACTGGAGAGGCCCCGGAGAGCCACACGGCGGGCGTCCCTGATCCAGACAGATACAGCTCTTCCCCCTCTGCTCACTGGCTCGCAGCTTGCGTCGACCCCCGGCCCTCATACCAGGCACGGTGCCATTGTTGGCGATGAAGTCGGCCATGTCCACGTGCCGGCTGTCCACTTGCAAGTCCCTCATGCAGCCCACAAAGTGGCGCATCCGGACGGGGAAGTTCTCGGGCAGGTCAGGCACCCCGCCCAGCAGCAGGGGCCCGGTCAGGTCCAGAGACCTAGGGGAGCAGCAGGTGGCCGCGTGAGGGCTGGTCAGAGCTTCTGGTGCTTCTCTCCCTACGCGTCCTGCCGCTAGGCCAGAGAGAGCCAGGGCCTGGGCAGGAGGCCAGGAGCCCAGCAGAGCAGCACCAGGGAGGGGGGCGCCCCACCCTGGAGCCACTGTCCGCTCACACCCACCCACACAGCCCACAGGCCTTGTGCGAGGCCTCTGGCTCTGACCACTGCCTCGGGTGGTACAGGGCTAAGGGAAGCCAGGTGAGGGCGGCCCGCTGGCTTGGGTCCTCGGAGCCCACCCGCCTGACCTGCCCTCCCCGCCTGGCCTTGTGTCTCGTCTTGACCCACCCTGGGGCCCCTCCCCCTGCTCACTTCTTGCTGCCCCCCTGGGTCCCCTGGGCAGCACAGGAGTAGTTGCCCAGCACAGCTCCGAAGCGCAGAGCCACCCCCGTGTCACAGCCATCCACGGTGACCACGGCCACCTTCTGCTCCGATGGGCCCTGTGGGAGCCCTGTCTGGCCCAGCAGGGGCTGTGGAAGGGAAGGGCAGAGAAGGCGGGCGGTGAGCGGGGTGCCCGGAAGAGCAGCACACCATGGCCTGCGTGCGCACCCCACACCGCTCCGCGCTGCCCGCTGGGATGCGAGGCCCCGCGTGTCACTTTCCCGCCCCTTCCTCCGTCAGCTCCAGGTAAGCACGGACGCCAGGACAAACCGCAGCCCCGCCATCTCCTCTACACCCACCTTATTGTAGTACTTCAGCTGTACCGTGTGCCACTGGCCGTCACTGACCCCTCCGGGCACAAATGGGGACACAGTGGTGGTCGACTCCCCTGGAGAAATGACCAGGCGAACTGAGACAGGGGTAGACAGCTGGGGGGGCGGGGCCGGCCGGGAGAGTGTGCGGCTTGGGTTCAGGGCTAGGGCCTGGAGACACGGGGTCTCCGGGAGACGGGCAGAGACGAGACAAAGGGGTCACCTGCGGAGAAGGTGAGCTGGACCTGCTCCTGAATCACCTCCAGGGCCACGAAGTCATGCTTCTCATTGAAGCGCCCGTTGTACAACAGCAGCCCGTTGCGCTCTTTTGTGGCAAACCTGCATAGGCATCGGGGCGGGGGAGGATAGGGGTACCCCTGGATGTCACCTAGCCAGCGCTGTCCTGCCCAAGACTCTCCAGAGGGAGAAGATGGGCCCCAGGCGGAATGCTGGCATTCCAGTCCGCCACCCCACCTGAAGTGACAGGCAGGCACTGGCGGGTGCCAAAGCGCACAGGCAACTCCAAGAACCAGCCCGGCCCTGCCAGCGCCTGGCTCTGGGCACTTCCGCCGCCTGGTCTCTCCCTTCGTCCACAGAACAGGAGGCGCTCCAACTCCCACAGGGCCCCCCTGCCCCGGGGCCCAGCCACTCACGAGAGGCCCAGGGAGAAGTGGAAGCGCTGGCGCAGGCCGCGGAAGGTGATGAAGGAGCGGGCGGGGAAGCTGCGTGTGGTCACCTGGCAGTAGGGCTTCTCGAAGTCCCCAGACGGGCAGTCACACTTGAAACCGCCCACCAGCAGGTTGACACAGGTGCCCCCGTTCTTGCAGACACCAGGGGTGCAGCGGCCTGAGCGGGCACTCACCTCACAGTGCTCGCCTGGGCAAGGACAAAGGCAGATGAGGACGGGCGGCGAACGGGGGCTGCCCTAGTATCTCCCATGGTCTCCTGGAACCCCCGCAGGACTCCCCCAAACACCCCACTCCTTTCCCGGGTCTGTGACACCCCAGCCCTTCCTAGTGCTCTGCTTGGCTCACTCTGCCACTGTCACCCTGCATCCGGGCTCGATGGCGATCTTGAGGGTCATGCCACCGAGGAAACTGCAGGATGCCCTCACTGGCCTCCGCGGAGGCAAATGTACCAGGCAGGACAACAGGGGGCTCCGCCAGCTGCACCCTCGCTCCCACCGGTGCTACTGTCCCTGCCGGGCACCGAGATCAGTTTCCCTCCCTGGCGATGGGACCAGGCTTCCTCCTGGGTTTGCCTGAGTTGTGGGGTGGGGAGGGTGGGGGAGCGAAGCTGGAGTCTTCCCCAGGAGTGAAGCCCAGAACCACCAGCCAGAGCCCTGAGGTCCAGGCAGAGGAGCCTCATGTACTTGGGGGGCACAGCGAGTGGGTACCTCAGTCCTGGGATTCAATGGAAGAACCAAAAATTCCAACATCAGATGGGAAAACCCACCCTTCCCTTCCCTCCCCACTCCCAGATTCTAGAGATAGGCTCTTAGCTCCTGTGCCTAGTGACTGGCTCTTGTTTCCATGGAAACTGTTGTTCACCTACTGGAAGCCCCCTCTCCCCATCCTCTTGGACAAAGACTCCCCTCCCCTCCCCCAAGCCTCCCTCTTCCCCTAGCAGCAGCGAGGAGTCAAGTCTGACAAGTTCTGGGCTGGAAGATGCCCCAGGAAAGGCAGTGGGCCCTGCCTAAGGCTGCTGGCGGCCAGCAGGCCTGGCTCTGGGGGACAGAGTGGGGCCAAGGGAGGAAGGGAAGCGGGCTGTGGTGTGTGCAGGGAGGCAGAAGGCCGCAGGGAGGAGGGAGCAGCACGG
>PVIC010030592.1:0-21745 GCA_004025085.1 Thryonomys swinderianus
TTTTTTTTTTTTTTTTTTTTTTTTGCTTTTTGGAGACAGGGTCTTGCTTTGTAGTTCAGGCTGGCCCTGAGCTCACTATGGTGCCCAGGCAAGCCGCCACGAACTCAGCAATCCTCCCGTCTCTGCCTCCCGAGTGCTGGGATTACAGGCGTGAGCCACCACGCCCAGCATTATATGTGGTAACCGGGGATCAAGCTCAGGTCCTTACGCTTGCGAGGCAGGCGCCAGAACCACTGAGCTAACCCTCCAGCCCGATGATTATTATTATTATTATTTTTTTTTTTGAGAGAGGGTCTCGCTTTGTAGTTCAGGCTGGTCCTGAGCTCACTATGTAGCCCAGGCAAGCCTCGAACTCAGCAATCCTCCTGTCTCTGCCTCCCGAGTGCTGGGATTACAGGCGTGAGCCACCACGTCCGGCATCATGGTATGTGGTACTTACTGACTGCTGGTTGTGGATGGAATCAGGGACCTTGCACTTGCTAGGCAGGTGCTGGAACCACTGAGCTAAATCTCCAGCCCTCCTCTGCATCGTTTTTTTCTTTCTTTCTTTCTTTTTTTTTTCGGTACCGGGGATCAAACTCAGGCCCTTCTGCTTCCAAGGTAGGCGCGGTGTCACTTGAGCTAAATCCCCGGCTCTTTTTCTAGTTAAAGACGTCCAGCCGGAGCCTTGCTGCCTCCCTGCCCCACCTGGAGGCTGTGTGGGACCGCAACAAACTTTGAGCTGGAAGATCCCCTCAGCCACTGTCCTGTGTGAGTGATCCTGGCGGCTGGCTTAACTTCTGTGAGCCTGTTTGCTCGTCTGAACAGTAGGGATAGCAGCTCTGATGACAAGAGACAGCAGGAGTCAAGCTCCTGCCTCCACTCGCGTAAGTGGCCTGCCCTGCTTGTATGGAAGTTGTATTTTTTTTCCTGTGGGGGAGGGTGCATTGTACCAAGCAAGGCTGGGGGAGCAAGTTCTTAGCTCAGGAAAGCCCTGCAAGTAGCTGAGACCTTCTCGGCCGCCACCCCTCCCCCCTCCCTCAGCCCCTCCCGCTCAGGGTCACAACTGCAATCCCTGGGATCCTGGGCTTTTGTTCTCTGGAGGCTTAAAGTACCTTCCCATTTCCTTGATTTATTGTTTGAAAGGTGTCACCTATTGTCTACAGACTACCACGAATTGAAATTGCCAAAATTTACAGATAGCAACTGCTAAGCATCATACTTAAACACTAACATCAATTATCAATAATTGATATTAATATATCAATATCTATTTTTCATTTCCTGGGAAACCCCCACAAGACACCTGGTTTTTACTTGTTGCTATGGTAATTTAGTACTAATAAAGTTATCTTTAAATATTAGTTGTAATAATACATATCTGTCTTCCCCCCAAGACTTAAATTCTGACAGCCTGCAGCAACACTTCCGGAGCACTCCTCACACTCCAATATGCATGAGAATCACCTGGGGAATCCAGCCACACTGCCGATTGTGGTTCAGGAGGTCTGAGGAGGGGCTGAGCTTCTAACGAGCAGCCAGGAGGCTGCTGGGCCCTGACCACATTTAGAACTGCAATCAAGGGGTGAAACAAAGGGGGTGCACACAAAAATAGCTGCAGGGTGACTCCTCGGTCTGTAACACACAGTATCTTCAGGCTGGCTTTGAACTCATAGCAGTCCTCCTGCCTCTGCCTTCCAAGCGCTGGGATTACAGGAGTGTGCCACCACACCCAGTTTCTTGTGCATGATTTGGTACCAACAAGTAACAATTACTCTTTTGTGTAATTACATCTTTCCTTGTCTTCTTCATAGCCATCAGTCTCACAAAAATGGGTCCCTTAGTATTAGTTTCTCCAGCTTCTATTACTCTGTCTTGAAACACCAAGAATAACCTTTTAAAGAATCATTTTTACCCTTTTCTTGTCCTGCAACGTATTGTAGCTCTCTGATATATAACATGTGGACTTTAATTTCAAGATGAGAAATTTTTTTTTTTGAGACAGGTTCTTGCTTTGTAGTTCAGGCTGGCTCTGAGCTCACTATGTAGCCCAGGCAAGCCTTGAACTCAGCAATCCTCCTGTCTCTGCCTCCCGAGTGCTGGGATGACAGGCCTGAGCCACCACGCCTGGCACTGTGGTATGTGGTATTGATTGTTGGTGGGCATGAGTCTCCACGCCCAACATTGTATGTGGTCACCGGGGATCGAACTCAGGACCTTGAGCTTGCCAGGCAGGTGCCGGAACTGCTGAGCTAACCCTCCGGCCTCAAGGTAAGAAATTTGAAGACATTGTCCACCAGTTCCCTCTCTTGTACCAGTGCCCGAGAAGCCCTCTGCATAGTACTGAGCTGTGATTTAGTTTCTTGAAACTCCTTACAGGCCATCCTACATTGAGAATGTCTTCTTTCACTCCTTTTAAAAGGCATGTTGTTTTTCTTTAAAGAAAAAAAACTTTCAAGTTTTCTCTACTCATAGTTTTTTTCCATTTATTCTCATGTTGGAGTTCTTTATCTCTGTATACATTTACATATGTAATTTTTCAGCCAGTTTTAATAGGTAATGTCTGTCCTTGTTCATAGTTGTGTGCCGGAAACTCAGGGCTTGACATGCAGAAGATACTTTTTGGGATGAAACAAAACATAAGATTAATTAATATGTTCGAAATGCCTTCTAACTTACTACATACTTATTGAGGACCAGGGTGAATATGAATGGATAAATAAAAGCAGACAATTTTGGTGAAGTAGTTTTAATTAAAGTATTAATTAACATCAGAAGGCTGGGCATATTGCCAATATATTAAACAATGCATTGGCTAAAGGAGCAAAAATAAGATCTTTAAAATTTCTTGAAAAATACTTTGAGGTTTAGTAACATTTCTGCACTGCACCACCTACCTTTATAGTAGTGAAATAAAATTTAGATGCAGCTAAAATTGAGTTCGGGCCCAAACCCACATCCTATCTAACAGGCTTAGGTTTTCCTGTCCTTGTTTTCTACCGTTACATTTTCCTTTCGTTAGGACTTCATTTTTCTTAACAGTTCCAGGTGCTTAAATATGAAAGAAATGGGGCTTTCTCGTGTTACGATCTCGAGGAAAAGGAGATTGAGAGGCCCAGTCAGCCAAGTGCAGGAGGCCTACAAGCTGCAGTGCTTCACTATCCAATTTTATCTATTTTTTTTGCATAGTTTTTTTTTTTTGGATGATGCAAATCATGCAAGAAGGGCTTTAAATCTTCTCCATCCGGGGAATGAAGGCGAGACCGCCCAGCTCAGACCGCGGGTTTCTCTAACAAGCAGCCCAAGGCTACAGGCCTCGATACCCGCCCCCAAATCCGATCCACAACAATCGTTTCCTCTCTCCCCGCCTTTTACATACAGTACACATACAAATACACACGCAGGGCCGCCAGCCGGGGCGGGTCCGGGGCGGACCATTCCGCCAGTTGTGGGGGGAGCCGCCAATAGCGCTGACCCTTTCGCGGTCTCCTTGATTCCTTCACGCCCGTGACTCTTCCCCATCTGCATGTAATTGTCGGTCCAACGGAATCTGTGTGTTCAGGATCTTCAGAATCCCCTAATCGGAGCCATACACACTCGGGGCTGCAAGGGTGTTCCCCCACAACGCGGAGTAGATGGTTCCGTCTCAGCGCTAGCGGGCGCCGAGCGGGAGCCGCGCGGGAGCGGCGTAGCGACGGCGGCGGCGGCTGTGTTCGGAGCCGTCGAGTCGCCTCTGCGGCAGCTGGTGGCGCAGGTGACCGGCGCGGACGCGGCAGAGGCGGCAGGCCCGCCACGCAGCTCCGGCGCCCGCGGCCCGGCAGGTGAGCGACGGCCCCGTCGCCCCGCCCCGCCCCCGTGGCCTGGCTGCCGGCGCGGGGAAGGGACGCGGGCCGCGCTTTGCGGCCGGGAGGCGGCCAAGCGGAGGGCGTGTGCGGTGAGGGGTGCCCGCCTCTGAGCCCACCGCTCCCCCTCGCCTCGGCTTCCCTCCGTCGTGGGCTCGCGCTTGTGGAGAAAGCCTCTGGAGACCTGGGGCCGGAGAGGGGAACGTGGGGTTGGGCAGCATCCTTGCCTCAGGTGGTGGCGTCTTTGGGGGGTGTGGAGACCGCCCGCGCGGGAGGAGGGGGAGGCGCCTGTTCCCCACCCCCACCCGCCCGTCCCTCCCCACCCCCATCCTCCCCTCACCCCATCCTCGCGCCGCCCCTCCCCCTCCCGCCTCCTCCCTCGGGGGCTCCTCGCGTTAACCGTCCTCCTGCCGTTTCGCAGGCGCGTCGGGACACCCCGAGGTGTCCTCGCTGAGGCATCCTCCCCGAGGCGTCCTTCCGCCCGCTAGCCTGGGAGCCCGAGCTCGTTCCGCGCATCCCCTCGCCGCGCCGCTGCTCCCCTCCTGGTCTCGGGACCCCCACCTCGCCCCCGAAACATGACTCGCGATTTTAAACCTGGAGACCTCATCTTCGCCAAGATGAAAGGTTACCCTCATTGGCCGGCTCGAGTAAGTGATTCGTGGCTTTTACGTTCAGCAGTGCTGCCTTCATTCTCAGAGGCCTGCTTCGTACCATCTCTTATTTTGTTTGTGTTCTTCCTTTCCCTGGGTTATCTTTAGTGCAATTTGTAACCCGATCTTTCATCTTAGTTTTTGTCTTCTAATTTCCCATGTAATTGTAGAAATGCAGGTTTTTCCACTACCTTTGTATTTCTCTATGGCTTAGTTTTTGACAGTATTTGACAGGTGTTCTTCATCGGAAGTACTTAGAGGACATGCCAGTTAGTGTTCCACTGTGGGTGAAATAATCCAGTTCAAATTTTATGTTTAAAAATTAGCGAATATTGACATTTCAGAGGGGAAGGTACTGTGATTAAACTGGGTTTATAGGGTTTTTAAAAATACACGTGATACCAGCACTCGGGAGGCAGAGACAGGAGGATTGCTGAGTTCGCGGAGGCTTGCCTGGGCACCATAGTGAGCTCAGGGCCAGCCTGAACTACAAAGCGAGACCCTGTCTCAAAAGCAAAAAAAAAAGAAAAAAAAGTGATAGGCCCTTCTAGATTTGTGTGTTATCCACTCTTGAAAATTTTCCAATAGAAACGAGGTCCAGAAAAAGTATTTCCATGCTTTTACATGTGGTTTGCCTTATGACCTTGAAGAAGTTGTTTTACCTGTGTTTCCCACAGGCGAGAGTGAATGGACCACATTTAGTGGTACAGAGAGTTATTAAGGACCTCCTGGGATGTTTTATGACATTTCATTTAGGAATTGAGACTACATATTTGAGCTCCATTTTCAGAGAAGAGATTTTGTTAGTTTATGGAGGGCCTCAGGTTTTAAGACCATGATAGGTAGGACCTGAAGAATGTTGAGATCCTTTAAATAAAGTAAACTCAAGATCCTTGAGTTAACCCTGTGATCTGAAGTTGTGATTTTTTAAAGCCTGTCACTATTTCTAATTTACTCTCCCTACAAAAGAAACTGCTTAAAAGTAATTAAATCTTACAATTGTAGTTACTGTCAGGGGAAGCAACCATTAGATAATCGAATCGCTGGGCTGAGAAGCTGAGAGTCCTACCCAACTATAAACTGATCATTTGGTTTCTCCCATCTAGTGGTTTGCATTCTCCACTTTTAATATTTGCTTCCAAAACTTGGTTTTCGCTGGTTTATCGGATCCACTTTTTCAGAGGAGTCTGTCTTGAACATCCTAGTCATCACGTGTATATATTTGGTGTTCTAACCTGTTTTTTTAGTAAAATCTTTTATTATTTTGCATATGCTCTGATTTACAAATATTTTAATGAACTTCTTGAAGGCAGTGGCCTTAAACTGGGTATTTTTTTATACCTTTATAGTATTTAGTTATATAATCATGTAGTTATAAAACAGTTTTTTGTATTTAAAAAAAAAAAGTGTAGGGACCTGAGCAGTTTTGATGTCTAAGATAGTTTTTCTTTCTTGAGACTTATTTTGAGGTGCAGTAAAATCTGAGGTCATCTGATAAATCTTTCTTCAGATTTCCTTGCTACAGTGTAGTTAGGAGCCAAATGGAAATGCTTAGAAAATTTTCTACCCTCACACTATCCTTTCCAATCCCTTCAGTATGTTAGATGACTACGAGTGTTGTTAAAAGTAAAAATAAGGCAGCCTTAGGAGGACCAGAGGATTTTCTTTAAGAATTTCAGCTGTTAATGAGTTCATTTGAATTGGGGTGGGTACTTACCATTTTCTTTTTCTCATTTTTTTCTTAAAAGCAGCTGAATTTAGTTTTAACATTTTGTGTCTAAGAATTACATATTATTTTCTTCATTTCTCTTTATTTTAAAAATTAAGTTTTTGCCGGGCGTGGTGGCTCACGCCTGTAATCCCAGCACTCAGGAGGCAGAGACAGGAGGATTGCTGAGTTCGAGGCTTGCCTAGGCTACATAGTGACCTCAGGGCCAGCCTGAACTACAAAGTGAGACCCTTCTCAAAAAAACAAAAAACAAAACAAAAAAAACCTTTAAAAAGGTTGTCTAATCTTTGTTAAACTTTATAGGTGATAAGTATTTGAACAAGCCCTTTAAAGTTGATCGGTAGCAGAAGTAAACATACGAACCAGGTTGATATTTTCTGTTGATATTTTCTTATTTTGAAGACTTAAGTTTTGAAATTGTGAAATTGGAAGTAGAAGTGGTACTCAGTCCTAGCTAAACAGTACTATTTCTTGATGGCTGTAACAGGGATAAGAAAAAGTAACATATTACAAAAGTATTAGATGTAGGGCAGGAGGGTTAGCTCAGTGGTTCCGGCGCCTGCCTCGCAAGTGCAAGGTCCTGAGTTCGATCCCCGGTAACCACATATAATGCTGGATGTGGAGACTCACGCCCACCAACAATCAATACCACATACCACAGTGCCGGGCATGGTGGCTCACGCCTGTAACCCCAGCACTTGGGAGGCAGAGAAAAGAGGATTGCTGAGTTCGCTGCAGCTTGCCTGGGCTCCATAGTGAGCTCAGGGCCAGCCTGAACTACAAAGCGAGACCCTGTCTCAAAAAAAAAAAAAAAAATTAGATGTAAGGGTCAGAGATTTAGCTTATTGGCACTGCCTGCCTTGCAAGTGCAAGGTTGTGAGTTTGATTCCTGGTACCGCAAAAGCAAAATAAAGAAATACTATAAATGGTACGACTATATTTGGGAGGATGAGGCAGGAGGATCCCTGAGAGTTCGAGGCCAGCCTGGGGTACTTAGTAAGTTTAAGGCCAGTGTGACTGAACTACATGGTAGGACCCTGGCTCAGTGCACCCCGTAAGAAAGGATTGAATGAGACTAGTGAAAGGAATAGTGTCAGCATGTGGTTTAACCATACAGGTAAAGGATCTTTTAATAGTGTGTGTTTTAAACTCTGGGAAATACTGCTTTAAACTTCAGTAATCTTTTTGATTACTTTATTTACTTAGACATCTTGGAGCAATATTTATGATTTTGGAACAAATGCAGACTTCTCTTAAATGTGTAAGGGCATATATATTTAAGAATTCAGAATTGGAGGATTTTTAGGAAGTTGATTGTGGTACAGATACTATATATTTTACTGTTGCTAGGACCTGGGATAACGAAATAAAATACAGTTCCAAGAAACAGCAGTAGGAATACTAGGTGAATAAAAGAATAAATGAAATAGCTTTAGTTTAGATTTTGTCACCAAAATGAATTTTGGGGGAAAAAAATCTTGGTTTATGTAGAATTTGGGTTTTATAACAGAATATGGGATTATGGGCCTGTAAAATGGATTTTTTTTTTTTTTGAGACACGTCTCGCTTTATAGTTCAGGCTGGCTCTGAGCTCACTATGTAGCCCAGGTAAGCCTGGAACTCAGCAATCCTCCTGTCTATGCCTCCCGAGTGCTGGGATTACAGGCGTGAGCCACCACACCCAGCAAAATGGATCTGTTTTGAAACAACTTCAGATATACTAAGCCACTTCATCTTTGACGAAGGAGCCAAGCACCCTCAGTGGAGGGAAGACAGCTTCTTTAACAAATGGTGCTAGAAAAACTGGGTTTCAGCTTGCCAAAGATTAAAGCTAGATCTGTCTCTTTCTGTATGTACCAAACTAAGATCAAAGTGGATTAGAGACCTAAATATTAAAACAAATACTAAACTTGCTGGAAAATAGGTTAGGTAGAACTCTTGAAGACATTGGCATAGGGAAAGACTTGATGAAAAAAACTCTACAGCATGGGAACTAGCAGAAGGAATCAACTGGGAACTCATCTTACTAAAAAGCTTACGCACAGCCAGAGAAACCACCAACACAGTGAAAAGACAGCCTACAATATGGGAAGGAATTTTTACCAGCTGTTTCTCAGACAAAGGACTACTATTAGAGTATATAAAGAACTTAAAAAACCAGACCCTCCCAGATTTAAAGACCCATTCAAAATTGGGCATCTGAGATGAACAGGCATTTTTCAGATGAACTAAAGGCAGTTAAGAAACATATGAAGAAATGTTAAACATTGCAGATCATATGAGAGATGCAGATGAAAAACAACACTGAGATTCCATCTCTCCACAAAGAATGGCTGCTATCAAAAAATAACCAACAACAAATGCTGGTGGAGTTGTGGGGAGAAAGGAACTCTCCACTGTTGGTGGGAATATAGACAGATGCAACCACTGTGGAGACCAGTGTGGAGATTCCTCAGGAAACTAGAACTTGAGGTCTTATTTAACCCTGCTGTTTCCCTGGTAGGTATATACACAGAAGAATTAAGATTCATATCAGGCCGGAGATTTAGCTCAGTGGTTCCAGTGCCTCTCTAGCAAGTGCAGGGTCCCTGGTTCAATCCCTGGTAACCCCATGCAACAGTACCAGGCATGGTGATTTATATCCACTAGCAATCAGTATCACATACCACAGTGGTCGGTATGATGGCTCACACCTGTAATACCAGCACTCAGGAGGCAGAGGCAGGAGGATTGCTGAGTTCGAGGCTTGCCGCTATATGGTGAGTTCAAGGCCAGCCTGAGCTTCAAAGCGAGACTGTGTCTCAAAAAACAAAACAAAACAAATGATAAATTTGAGTCATTTATACTCAAATGGATGTACCTTGTGGACAGACTCATAAGTGAAATAAATGAGACACAGATGTATAAATACTGTATCTTTTCTCGAGTGTGAAAAACTGAAGGTGTAAATGAATGCCTGAATCTATGATAGGTAATGTGAAATAGAAAATGTGAAAAGGGAAAGGGTGGATAAGGTAAAGAAGGGTTAGCACTTTTTTTCTCCCTTCGTAGTTTAAGGGATTACAGGTGTGAGCCACCATGCCCAGCTCAAGAATATTTGATAGTAAAAAAGCAACAAAGCTGGTATATAGGGTTTGGGGGTTGTAGGAAGGGCAGGGGAGGGGGGAAAAATGAGAGTCAAGATGTGTCATGTACAGGTACAAATTCTTAATTTTGAATATGATCATAATGTATATATAAAATGTACCAATAAAGACAGTTTAAAAAATGGTTGTTTTACATGAGATCTCTTTGGATGTCTCCTCCATTTATTCCTGTGTGTTGAGGTGTGTATAGTTTAAAAATTCTACTGTTTTTGATCTTTTTTTTTTAGGTAGATGAAGTTCCTGATGGAGCTGTAAAGCCACCCACAAACAAACTGCCCATCTTCTTTTTTGGAACTCATGAGACGTAAGTCCTGTTAGCTGTAGAGACAAATAAGAGTTTCTTTTGCATGGTCATTATGCATAAAATGAAAACTTTAAAATCACCTTTGAACTTTGAAATAGTCTTCAGTTTTCTTGTTTTGGCAGTGCTGGGAGAGAAGTCTCTTCTTTTTAAAATACAGTTTTAAGACACTTTAGATTTAATTTTTACTAGAATAGATGTTTCCTTAAGTTATCCTCTTGGCAATCATAGAATAAATGTTGGGTGAAATATGAAAGGGAAATTGTAAGAAGGCATTCAGTAGTCGCTTAGTGAAATAACTGGCTTTTAGTACTGCCTGGCCCCTGCATTAGGCTTTTACACTTTGTAGGATGAGCCCTACAGATGGGTGGGCAGATGAAAAGAGGACATCTGGACAGTTCTCACTGTGCTTCCACTGTCACCAGAGCCATTCTGTTCTTCTGTTTTGTTGCTGCTGTTGGATGTGTGGCCAGAGAACTAATTTGGTGAAGCCGGTAAATTTTTCAGAAATTGCTGTTGAAAGATGAACTGTTAATCTAGGTGCATGGGATTATCCTGGGGGGTGATCATTACTTCTCAGAGATTTATGTTTCTACATACATGTAACTTAATAGCCATGTAAGTGGTGATCTGGGATTTACAGTAGTTATTTTCCGAACTTCAAATTTAAACCCTGGGGTCTGTTCCACATTCAGGATAAGTGTTGTACCTTGTAGTGAAATGTGTTTGCAATTTGTGGTGCCAAATCTGTCACCATCAGTATCACGAAGAGCTGCAGTTAAAAAGCAAATTCTTAAAAAAAAAGTCTTATTCCCCTTTAGACCTCTGTGAGATATGGGACCTATCTGTTTTAGCAAGTCTTTCAGATAAGGTTATTTTGTAACCTTTTCCTAATTTGTAAAATGGGAATAATCAGATAATTGATGCATGCACAGGTTATGAACATTCCTTAGAACTTTTCCGTTTTATAAGTTCAGAAATCTTGTGATTTTTCTGGTTTAAATAATTTTTGTGCTCTTATTGTGTACCTGTAATCAGTACCTGGTCAGTTCCTGGCCTCACACTGAGGATTGGAGCCAGGGCCTCATGTGTGCTAAAAACACTGTGCTGCTGAGCTGCACCCTGGTGCAGAATGGCCATCCTTTCCCCAGTGTTAAAATAATTTTTACATTGTAAATATGTATACATTTTGCATATTATATTTTTGCATTGCTGGGGATCAAACCTAGGTCCTTGTTTATGCTAGATTCATGCTTCCCCATTCAGATACATCCCCAGCCCTTATAGCTATATTATTTTAAATCAAAACAGCACACCTAATAAAATTATTACATGATACTTGGTTAATAGGTGTTATGATGGTGATTGAAGATGAATTAACTTACAGTCAATAGAGTATAGAGAATTAAGTATATTAATTTAAAATTGTTCTTACCAATATCATTTGTCTTCAGAAAGGCAGTGTTGTAATTTAAACCTGTTGGTCTAGTGATTTATCTTTAGAAACTATGTCCCCAGTAACCTTTTCTCCTCCGAAAAGTTAAGAGGGTAATTATTATTTGAACTTTTTGACTTGTATTCTAATAAACGGAAATTTATTTTAATAGGCAGGAGAGAACATGAAGAAATAGTGGTTTAGAAAGTGTAGTAATTCATAAATGATTTACAGATTAAGATTATTATGTACTTAGAACAAAATCCTTTAATGACTACATTCTTTCCCTAACCTAGCAGTGCCTTATCATTTCTGTTATTTGTAATAAATTTGTCCAGCAGATAAATTTTAAATATTAGTAAACTGTGTTTATATACTAGTTCTCTCTTTTTTTTTTTTTTTTGAGACAGGGACTCATTTTGTAGTTCAGGCTGGGCCTGAGCTCACTATGGAGGCCAGGCAAGCTGTTGCGAACTCAGCAATCCGCTTGTCTCTGACTCCTGAGTGCTGGGATTACAGGCATGAGCCACCATACCTGGCATTGTGGTATGCGGTGTTGATTGTTGGTGGGCGTGATTCTCCATGCCCAGCATTGTATGTGGTTACCGGGGATCGAACTCAGGACCTTGCTCTTGCGAGGCAGGCGCTGGAACCATTGAGCTAACCCTCCGGCCCTATATACTAGTTCTCTTAAACCCAACACACTCAAAACTTGTTGTTAGTTCTGATATGGAACTTTTTTTTTTTTTTGAGACAGGTTCTCACTTTGTAGTTCAGGCTAGCCCTGAGCTCACCTATGTAGCTCAGGGGAATCTGGAACTCAGCAATCCTGCCTCTGCCTCCTGAGTGCTGGGATTATAGGTGTGAGCCACCATGCCCAGCATTTGGACCTAATTTTTTAATGGAGCTAAAAGTCTTCATGGTATCCTTGATTTCCATATTATAGTTTATCCTTTTACTCCTACATCTAATTAGTCAGCAGGTCTTATTCTTTTTCCTTAAAATGATTTTCCTATTCTTCTCCAGCTGCTCTATTAGAACTGAAGTCCATGCCATAATTACTCCTATAGTGTTTTTACTCTATTTTGGTCTCAATTTCCAGTGTATAATCAGAGTGATTTTTTTTTTTTTTTGTGGTACCAAGCATCGAATTTGGGCCCTTGTGCATCCATGGTTAGCGCCATACCACTTGAGCTAAATCCCCAGCCTTCAAAGTGATTATTTTTTTATTTTTTTTGAGACAGGATCTTGCTTTGTAGTCCAGGCTGGCCCTGAGCTCACTATGTAGACCAGGCAAGCCTTGAACTCAGCAATCCTCCTGCCTCTGCCTCCCGAGTGCTAGGATTACAGGCGTGAGGCACCATGTCCAGCACTGTGAGATGTGGTATTGATTGCTGGTGGGCATGAGTCACCATGCCAGCATTGTTGTATGTGGTTACTAGGGTTTGATCTCAGGACCTTGTGCTTGTGAGGCAGGCGCCGGAACCACTGAGCTAAATCTCCAGCCCCTCAGTGATTTTTATATCCCAAACAGGTTATATCACATCTCTGTCTAAACAGCTTTAATGACTCCCTGTAACATTACCAGTGAATAAAAACTATAGTGTTGGGCCGGAAGATTAGCTCAGTGGTTCTGGCGCCTGCCTCGCAAGTGCAAGGTCCTGAGTTCAATCCCTGGAAACCACATACAATGCTGGGCGTGGAGACTCAACGCCCACCAGCCATCAATACCACATACCACAGTGCTGGGTGTGGTGGCTCACACCTGTAATGCCAGCGCTCAGGAGGCAGAGACAGGAGGATTGCTGAGTTTGCAGCGGCTTGCCTGGGCTACATAGTGAGCTCAGAGCCAGCCCGAACTACAAAGCGAGACCCTGTCTCAAAAAAAAAAAAAACAACTATAGTATTTATAAGTTCTGTTTATAAGATTATTTAAACTAGCCTATGCTTACTTATGGCATTACTTTTTTCCACTACTCTTTGTTTTATAAATAATCTGATCTTGCCTCAAGTGGTTTTTATTTGTTTTTCCTTTTCTGAAATGGTTATGCTGTCAGTATTTGAAGTCAATTAGATCTTAGGTCAATTCCTTTTTTGCATTTTTATTTTCTACATTGCATTGACAACAGAAAATGTGTTTTTCTTCCACAGTTGATGAGCTAGAACACTAGAGATTTCATCTTTTCGTGCCATCACTTAAAGTTTCTGGCATATAACTGTTAAATAAATACTTAATGATTTAAGCTCTGTCCTAGTTAGTCATTTGTTGCTTATGAATTTGCTAACTGATACTTATATAGTGCTTAATACAAATAGATTAGAAATCTAACTGCTATTTCCTGATTATTACATGAAAAATGTTTAGTGTTTGGCATGTATTAAACTAAATAAATGTATCAGTTATTAAAAACTACAGCTTTGACAAGCTTTTATTTCATTTTTGGGACCAGAAGTTGCAGGGTTTATAAACTAATGGTAACATCACTATTTTTCCAAGACTCCTACTTGTCATTAAATTGAAATGGAGATCAGTTTGAGTTTTGTTAGTTAATTGTCTTTGCCAATGAGGGAATACTCTCACTTCACTCTGTTCCTTTGAAATGTGAAAAATTAGACAAAATGTTATTTTGTTGCTTTCATCTCCTTAATTTCCTTAATATAAAGAAGTTGGGTTTTTAGGTTTAAGAAGATTAAAAATACGTATGATAGGCTATTATAAACCTGCCTATTTTTTTTTTTTGCTTTTTTGGAGACAGGGTCTTGCTTTGTAGTTCAGGCTGGCCCTGAGCTCACTGTGGTGCCCAGGCAAGCCGCCAGGAACTCAGCAATCCTCCTGTCTCTGCCTCCCGAGTGCTGGGATTACAGGCGTGAGCCACCACGCCCAGCATTATATGTGGTAACCGGGGATCGAACTCAGGCCCTTACACTTGCGAGGAAGGCGCCGGAACCACTGAGCTAACCCTCCGGCCCCCTGCCTAATGTTTTTAAGAGTGAAGGCGAATGGGGAGTTACTGGTAGTGGTACCAGAAGAAATCATAGGGTAGGGTATTGTCTTTAACACTAGTTCCACCATACAGTTTCTATATTACCACCATGTAGCTTCATGGGCTGATATTTATATTTAGGTTTGAGTTCAAAATGTATAGACCTGAATGACTTAATCTTGTGGGCTTCAGTTTTCTCATCTGTAGAATAAGGATTTTGGTACTGGAATTTACTGTTTGAGTTTTTTTTTTTTTTTTTTTTTTTTTGAGACAAGGTCACTTGCAGCTCAGGCTGACCTTGAACTTTGGTGATCTGCTATCAGCCTCTGGAGTGCTAGGGTTGCATGGCTTTGCCTTCTTGCCTGGCTAAGTATCTTCTCTTGAAATTTTTAAAAGACTATAAAAAGACAGCTCTATGTAATAGCAAGAAATAAATTTTGTTTTTTTTTTTTTGTTTTTTTTTTTTTTGCTTTTTGGAGACAGGGTCTTGCTTTGTAGTTCAGGCTGGCCCTGAGCTCACTATGGTGCCCAGGCAAGCCGCCGCAAACTCAGCAATCCTCCCATTTCTGCTTCCCGAGTGCTGGGATTACAGGCGTGAGCCACCACGCCCAGCATTATATGTGGTAACCGGGGATCGAACTCAGGTCCTTATGCTTGCGAGGCAGGCGCCGGAACCACTGAGCTAACCCTCCGGCCCATAAATTTTGTTTTTAAAAAAACAGTCCCTAAACCTTTTTAACATCTTGATGTGTTTTCTTTGGCCTTGCTTTTATAATTTTTTTCCATGCTATTATGTGTTATGAAATCCTACTTCTATTTTGCATATGAAGCATTTTTTGTATGGCATTTTAAAGTAGAGTGTTCTGAAGAACAAGTGAGCCACAGCAGCCAAAGGTGCCCCATGGGAACTTTCAGTGCTGTCTCAGAGCTGCTCTGGGGCCTCTACCAAACCTGTGGGGTTGCATCCCCAGGGCAGGTTCTCCTTTGATTGATCTCTTGTTTTTGAGTTTCATTAGCACTCAGCAGCCTTGAGCATATCCTTTTTCCCAGTTTTCTTAGAACTGATTATTTTCATAATGCAAAAATTGAACAGTGTTTATTATAGTATCATTGTTTTATAATAAAAATTTTGAAATAAACATCAACAAGAGACTAATATTGTAGCCATTCTGTGGAGTATGTGTTAAATAAATAGAAAAAGATGGCCGTGGGCTATAGAGAGCCATGAAACTAATCACCTGTTCTGAATCATTTCCCTCCCCTGCTTTTCCCTCTTTGGTACCAGGGATCAAACTCAGGACCTCATTTGCCAGGCATATGTGGCATTACTTAGTTACATCCCTGGTCCAGAACAACGTTTAAAAACAGAAACATACAGGGACTGGTGATTTAGCTCAGTGGTTCCTTGCACCTAACAAGTGCAAGGTCCCTGGTTCAATCCCTTGTAACACATACCACAGTGCAAGGCGTAGTGACTCACACCCACCCACGGTCAGTACCACACACCACAGTGCTGGGCGTGGTGGCTCATGCCTGTAATCCCAATTTGGGAGGCAGAGGCAAAACAGGAGGATTGCTATGAGTTTGAGGCTTGCCTGGCTACATAGTGAGTTCAGGACCCACCTGAACTACAAAGCAAGACCCTGTCTCAAAAAAAAAAAAAATTAAGCCCTTTGGGGTTTTGAACTATAAATGAGAGTGCTGATTTCTACCTTGTTGGTTCAGTCTTGTTTAGCTTTCTCAAATTTTTGTCTCTTGTCTTGTTTGACCTTGATCTTTTGCTATTTTGTGGCATTTCATGAGAGAATTTGTTGAATCGGTTATGGATGGAATGAATGATGGCTAGGAAAAAGCTGAATGCCTCGGACAAAACACAATCATTTTAGTTCAGGCTGGCCTTTAACACACTGTGTAGGCCAAGCTGGTCTTAAATTTGTCGCAATCTTTCCTCAGCCTTCTGAGATTACTGATAGGTGCTACCACACCTGACTTTTTCCTTTTTAAACTAGCCCTACACATAATAGTAAAATACTAGTTAGAATTCCTAAAATGTGAGACACTATGATTTAACTTCGTAGAGAAAGTACATGTTGTATAATGGCAGTGAGTTCAGTGTTGATGAACTAACAGTAAATATATGTTTGTTTTGAGATAGGATCTTGCTTTGTAGTTCAGACTGGCTCTGAGCTCACTGTGTAGCCCAGGCAAGCCTCGAATTCAGCAGTCCTCCTGTCTCTGCCTCCCGAGTGCTGGGACTATAGGTATGAACCACCACGCCTGGCATTGTGGTATGTGGTACTGATTGCTGGGATTATGGGTGTGAATCACCATCCCTGACATGGTATGTGATACTGTGGATTGAACTCAGGACCTTTCACTTGCAAGGCAGACACCACAACCATTGACCTAAGTCCCCGGACCCTCTTATTACTTTTTTTGAGACAAGGTCTCACTAAATTTCCTGGGTGGAAACTTTAAATTCTGCCTCAATTTTCAATCCTTCCTGAGACAAAGAACTAATATCTAGAATATATAAAATCAGGGCCACCCCAATATTTAAAGACCCAGTCTAAAAATGAGCCTCTGAAATAAACAGGCACCTCAGGTGAAGAAGTACAAACAGCATATAAATATATGAAAAAATTCCATTGTCTTTGGTCATTTGAGAAATGCAAATTAAAACAACACTGAGATTCCATCACCAGAGAGAATGCTCTGGGCATAAAGAACCCTCTGGTGTTACTGGGAGTGTAAATTCATGCAACCATTGTCAAAATCAGTGTGACATTCCTAAACTAATGCTAGAGGTTCCATTTGATCCAGCTATTTTTCTAGATATCCTTCTGAAAGAATTGGAAGCATCATACCACAGTGGTACATACCCATGTTTATAGCAGCAGAATTTATAATAGCTAAATCTTGGAAACAGCGACCCATAATGCCATCAGAAGTTGAATGTGTTAAGTAAATCTGGTATTTATGTGCAATAGAGTACTGCTGTGCTGTAAAAAGGGTAAATTTTAAGCATTTGTAGGAAAATGAATGCATCTTGAGACCATAGTCTTATTTATTTATTTATTTATTTTTGAGACAGGGTCTTGCTTTGTAGTTCAGGCTGGCCCTGAGCTCACTATGTAGCCCAGGCAAGCCTGGAACTCAGCAGTCCTCCTATCTCTGCCTCGCGAGTGCTGGGATGACAGGCGTGAGCCACCATGCCTGGTACTGTGGTATGTGGTATTGATGGCTGGTGGGCGTGAGTCACCATGCCCAGCATTGTATGTGGTTACTGGGGATCGAACTCAGTACCTTGCGCTTGTGAGGCAGGCACCAGAACCACTGAGCTAAATCTCCGGCCCTTTAGACCATACTCTTAAGTGAAATAAATACATACAAATTTAAATAGTATGTTACAAAAGAGTAAGTGAGCAGGGCTGGAGATTTAGCTCAGTGGTTCCGGCGCCTGCCTTGCAAGCTCAAGGTTCTGAGTTCGATCCCAGTAACCACATACAATGCTGGGCGTGGTGTCTCAGACCCACCAGCAGTCAATACCACATACCACAGTGCCCGGCGTGGTGGCTCATGCTTGTCATCCCAGAACTCGGGAGGCAGAGACAGAAGGATTGCTAAGTTCCAGGCTTGCCTGGGCTCCATAGTGAGCTGAGGGCCAGCCTGAACTCCAAAGTGAGACCCTGTCTCAAAAAAAAAAAAAAAAAAAAAAAAAAAAGTAAGCATAGTGGAGAACAGGTTGGGAAGTAGGAAGAACACCTTCATATGGGAAGGGGAATAAGGAATGAGAGGGAGAGAAGGAAGGAAAAACAGAATGGATGGGAAATGTACTGGGCGTGGTAACTCAGTTTGTATAAATAAGAGGAAGAAGAGTTGAAGGGAGGGGAGGGGAATGGGGAAAAAGAAACCGAGATGTATTATATATGGTTACAAATTGCCTGTGCTGAATGTGATCAATTTGTATGACAAATACATACCAATAGTAAATTTTTTTTTTTTTTTTGAGACAGGGTCGTCTCGCTTTGTAGTTCAGGCTGGCTCTGAGCTCACTATGTAGCACAGGCAAGCCTTGAACTCAGCAATCCTCCTGCCTCTGCCTCCTGAGTGCTTAGATTACAGGCGTGAGCCATTACACCCAGCACCAATAGTAAATTTTAAAATAATTGAGTGTGAGAAAAGGGGTTTTCAGTTCTGCCTCAGCTTCCCAAGTGCTGGGGTTACAGGGATAGGCCATCATACCTGGCTTCATAGGGACTTGTGTAGAGCAACACTGCCAGGAACAACAAATAATTGACCATATCTGAATGAATACACTGGTTACAACATCTCTTTCTTTCCCTCATTGAATAAACAAAATTATTTTATATTTAAAACATGTATATGTACTTAGATAACTATACCTGTTGGCAGTTTGCTACTGGGGATTGAACTCAGGACTTTGGATTTGCCAGGCAGAACCTATCACCACTGAGCTATGTCTCTGGCCCACCAGGTTTCTGTGAGATACAAAAGTGTGTTGAAGTGAAATTATATGTAGAATGTAATTAACGTTTAGTGGTATTGTGTCATGCATTTTTCTGTTTTTTATTATAAAAATTTTAATGTTTTAACCAAGTTTTTTTTTTTTGAGACAGGGTCTCGCTTTTGTACAAGTTTTTAATTGTATGTATTTATGCGATACAGTGTGGTACTTTACACGAATATTGTATGTTAAGTCAAAGTAGCATATATCCCATTATGTCTTTGGTGAGGCCAGTTAAAATTTCTATTTTGAAATGTACATTATATTGTTCACTATGTTTTAGACATTTCCTTAGTATCAAGTGCATTCCTTTTTTTTTTGAGACAGGGTCTCGCTTTGTAGTTCAGGCTGGCCCTGAGCTCAATATGTAGGCCAGGCAAACCTCAAACTCAGTAATCCCCCTGCCTCTGCCTCCCGAGTGCTGGGATTACAGGCATGAGGAACCATGCCTGGCACTGTGGTGTGTGATGCTGATTGCTGGTGGGTGTGAGTTACCACACCCAGCATTGTATGTGGTTACCAGGGATGGAACCAGGTACGGAACCAGGGACCTTGTGCTTGCTAGGCAGGCGCCAGAAACATTGAGCTAAATCTCTGGCCCCTGAATTCCTATTTTTGTGCAGTTTCTATGATCTTTTAAAAAAATAGAATTATCTAGAAAGTTATTGCTGAATTTTTCTTTTAATTGAATTCTTTATTGGTATATTTTATATACAGCTCACAAGCACAACATTGGGGAATTTGTATCAGTATATGACACAAGTTAATTCTCATTTTTATTGCTGAATTTTTAAAAAGTACTTGCAGGTTGGGGTGTAGCTAAGTATTGGTAACCTCAATTCAGTTCATTCCAGCTCACTGAAACAAGTACTTGGAATTAAGTATATTAATTTGTCCTTCCATAAACACAGAATATTAACTGCTTTTTTTTTTTTTTTTGAGACAGGGTCTCGCTTTGTAGTTCAGGCTGGCCCTGAGCTCACTATGTAGCCCAGGCAAGCCTCGAACTCAGCAATCCTCCTGTCTCTGCCTCCCAAGTGCTGGGATTACAGGTGTGAGCCACCACGCCCGGCCATTAACTGCTTTTTTTAAACAATCAATTCAAAGAACATCCCAGCACACATGTTATAATAGCACTTTATCAGTCTTCCCATGCCCTTCTGAAATTGCCCTCAATTTGTGAAATGAAATCACTGGAATTTAAAACAGTCTTTGTATACCCTCTGATTAATATATTCAAAATGCATCCTGGGATAGTGCTGCTGATAATTTATGTGAGATTGAAGTTGCTTTATACTCAGCCTCCTCTTCTTTTTCAGAGCTTTTTTAGGACCAAAGGATATATTTCCTTACTCAGAAAATAAGGAAAAGTATGGTAAACCAAATAAACGAAAAGGTTTTAATGAAGGCTTATGGGAGATAGACAACAATCCGAAAGTAAAATTTTCAAGCCAACAGGTAAGTCATTTTACATAAAATTTAGTTTAGTATTTGTCAAATATTGGAAAATAATCATTGCCCTGGGTTTAAGAAAATAAATACTAATGTAAAAACCTTGTGAATTTCAGATTAAATTGTACTCTTAGAATGCTGAAATCTTTTTTTCTTTTCTGAGACAGGGTCTCTCTTTGTAGTTCAGGCTGGCCCTGAGCTCACTATGTAGCCCAGGCAAGCCTTGAACTCAGCAATCCTCCTTGCCTTTGCCTCCTGAGTGCTGGGGTGACAGGTGTGAGCCACCATGCCCAGTATTGTGGTATGTGGTATTGATTGCTGGTGTGCGTGAGTCACCACTCCTGGTATTGCTGTATTTGGTTACTGGGATTGAACCAGGGACCTTGCACTTGCTAGGCAGGTGCTAGAACCACTGAGCTAAATCTCTGGCCCAAAACTTTACCTTTTGTGTGTAGCTGAATTGTTGAAATTATTCATTGCAAGCTGGATAGAGTGGCGCATACCTGTAATCCCAGCACTTGGAGCTGTGCCAGGAGGGTCATGAGTACAACAAGCCCAGTTTAAGCAGTTGAGCAGTTGCAAGACCTAATCTCAAAAAAAAAAAAAAGGGCTGGGACTCTGGGTTCAGTTTCCAGGGACACATGTACCTACACAGAGTTACTAATTATATGGGTGAAGAGGTCTCAGAAAACAGAAATACTCAGTTAATTTCTCCTGATTGAAAATTTAATTAATTATTGAACTTAAAAACTACGTTGTTCTCAGGGTGGAGATTTAGCTCAGTGGTTCCTGCACCTGTCTAGCAAGTGCAAGGTCCAGAGTTTGATCCCAATAACTATATACAACAATACCAGGCGTGGTGACTCACGCCCACCAGCAATCAGTACCACATACCACAGTGCCAGGCGTGGTGGCTCTCACCTATAATCCTAGCACTCGGGAGGCAGAGGCAGGAGGATTGCTGTGAGTGAGAGGCTTGCCTAGCCTGTATAGTGAGCTCAGGGCCAGCCTGAAAACACACATTATCTCTTAAATTTAGGTTTTGTAACTTAAAAGGCATGTGAATTTTCTTTCTTCCAATTTCCAAATCATGCTAGATTCTTTTTTTTTAATTGAATTCTTTATTGGTACAATTTATATACATCTCAAAATCACATATAACATTGGGAAATTTGTACCAGTATATGCCACAAGTTAATTCTCATTTTTACCCATTCATGCTAGATTTCTAGTCCATATTAAAGAATAAACCTATACAGGTTAAATAGATTAAGTTAAAAGTATGACTAAAGTATGTTATTCTGAAAATTATATTTGTGTCTGGAAGAGCTGCCTTTCTTGTATTGTGTATCAGAAGTTTTACTAACTTATATCAACTAAATTTTTATGATGTACGCTTTTAATACCCAAGTTTTTTTATATAATAGAAGTTACTGTTTCTTAATTATTTTTGGTCCTAATAGTAACCTTTTGTTGAGATACTGGATATTGAATGTAGGGCCTTGTACATGCTAGGAAAGTGCTCTACCACTAAGTCTACAACCTTTTAAAAAATTTTTGTTTGGAGAAAGGGTCTTGGTAAATTGCATAGGCTGCCCTTAATCTCACCATCTTCCATGTTCAGCCTCCTGTGTAGTTGAGATCATAGGCATCCTTGAGCCACTGCACCTGCCTGGCTGGTGTTGATGTTATTTTAAAA
>PVIC010030593.1:0-21809 GCA_004025085.1 Thryonomys swinderianus
AAAAAAAAAAAAAAAAAGCTGGGTGTGGTGGCTCACGCCTGTAATCCCAGCACTCAGGAGGCAGAGACAGGAGGATTGCTGAGTTGGAGGCTTGCCTGGGCTACATAGTGAGCTCAGGGCCAGCCTGAACTACAATGCGAGACCCTGTCTCAAAAAAACAAAACAAAACAGTTGAGCTGAATGTAATGGTACATGCATGTAACCCCAGCAAACTCCTCTCTCAAAGAGCTAAACTGTTTTTTATTTTTTTGAGACAGGGTCTTACTTCGTAGTTCAGGCTGGCCCTGAGCTCACTCACTATGTAGCCCAGGAAAGCCTCAAACTCAGCAATCCTTCTGCCTCCGCTTCCCGAGTGCTAGGATTACAGGCCTGAGCCACCAGGCCCGGCATTGTGATATGTGGTACTGATTGCTGGTGGGTGTGAGTCACCATACCAGGTATTATTGTATGTGGTTACCGGGGATTGAACCAGGGACCTTGTGTTTGCTAGCCAGGCACTGGAACCACTGAGCTAAATCTCTGACCCAACTAAACTGTTTTTTTTTTTTGAGACAGGGTCTCACTTTGTAGTTCAAGCTGGCTCAGAGCTCACTGTGTAGGCCAGGCAAACCTCGAACTCAGCAACCCTCCTGCTTCTGCCTCCCAAGTGTTGGGATTACAGGTGTGAGCCACCAGGCCCAGCATTGTGGTATGTGTTACTGATTGCTGGTGGGCATGAGACACCATGCCCGGTATTGTGGTGTGTGGTTAAGGGGTGATGGTGATTGAACTCCTGACCTTGCACTTTGGAGGCAGATGAACTGCTGAGCTAAATCCCTGGCCCATCTGAAGTTTTTTTTTTTTTTAAAGTCATTTGAATTTCTATGTATCAGTAACAAATCCAAAATGAAAAGATATCACTTACTAATTTACATTAGAAGTATCAAACCCCCAGAATAAATCTAAGGAAATATGAGCAAGGTCTTCATGTTAAAAAATATAAAACATTACTAAACATAAGAAAAAATGTTCACAGATTGGAAGATTTAATACTGTGAAGATGTCAATTACTCCCAAATTAACCTACAGATTTATTTCAGTCTCAGCATATTTCTTCTGGCAGAAATTGACACACTGATTCTAAAATGTACAGAGAAAACACAGAGATCCAGGAATAGCTAAGGCGATCTTAGAGAACCAAATCGGAGGATTACACTAAATATATATCAAGATGTCTTATAAAGCCACAATTAATGTAGTATAGAGCCGGCATGAGGACTGACAAATAGACCAAGTGAACAGGAGAGAATCTAGAAATAGCCCTGTGTGTTTGAGGTCGCTTGATTTATGACCAAGGTGACACTGCGGTATGATGGAGAATGAAAAATCTTTTCCATAAATGTAGCTGAAGCGATGAATTTTATGTGGGGAAGGGTGAAATCTGAAAAAATGAGTTCGGATCACACCCCCAAACTAACAGGCGACAGATCCTAGGCCTCCACGTGCAAGGTGCAGTATGAAGCAGGTGGCAGGAGGGGAGGGTGGACAGGCTGTCATCTCTCCCCACCTGACGCTGCTGACCCTCAGGGCCTTTCTAGCGGCCCTGTGCTGCTGGGTTCAGACCTCCATGGGTCCCGAAGACAAATTAAACATCCAGATTCTCTTTGTCTAACAAGGAATTCTTGGTGGCATAATTTAGGGGTAGGAGACTATTACTAAAGATGTGATCTACACTAACATGTCAGCACAGGAGGAAAAACATCAAAATAATTGCTACATGGTAGCCAATAGGGCCACAGGTGACTTGCTGCTACCTCATCTCTACTCTTTTACCTTAAAGATAATAAGATACTTCAGATAAAGAGAGGAGTGGCTCCTGAAGACTGGTCTAAAACACTCACCCAACTGGGTATCTACTGCCCCCCAGCCACTGCCATGGGAGGCCTGGGCACCAATGTGCCCCATTGGACAACTCAGCTGGCTGGTCAGCTGCCCTTGGCTGGCCATTTCTAAGGGTCCCCTGTTTCCAATCAAACCAGCTCATACTAGCCTTCCAGCTGGGCCTATGGTCTCCACCTCTGCACCCATTCGCCAAGCCAAGGACTGTCTGCAAAGATGCCAGGGTGAGGGAGGAGCTTCTGGAACCACAAGTGCGCTGCTGTGTCTGAGAAGTGCTGTGAGCTTTGCTTCTCTGTGTGACTGCGGCCTTGACCTTCCAGGAAGGCTGGTGCCTGATGAGGGCAGAGGGGGTGCTCAGTTCTGGGAGGGAAGAGTCATTCCTGCCAATTTGGCACAGATTCTGCTGTGGCTGCTTCCTGCAGCCTGGCAGAGGGGAGTTGGGGTTCCCAGCAGAGGCTGTCCTCTGGAGAAGCTGCCCCACCAGGAGAGCCGAGCTGGTGGGAAAGTTCAGGGAGCCACCTGGGGTCCCTGAAAGGCGAGACTGTGGTGTCAGAGAAGGGGACCCAGAGGCAGGGAGGCCAGGAGCATTTCTTGAACACCTATTATGGGCAAGGTCCAGCTGAGGGTCTGCAGGCCTTAAATAGGAGTAAGTATTATCCACAAATCTGGACAAGGCTCCAAGAGGCTAAATAACTCACTCCAGGATCACAGATCCGGGAATGACGGAGTTGGAGCTTGAGCGCAGATCTGATCCCGAAGCCCCCATTCCCTCCTTCCGACTCTCCAGACCCAGCTTTGAGGGTATCTGGGTTGTTTGCACACACCTTCAAGGAAAGAGATTCACAAGAATGCACCCCAAGTTGGAAATGAGGCTACCAGAAGTGAGCCTGGGGAGTCTGCAGCTCCCCTCTAGGGGGCAGGGTCTGGCCAGCTTCCAAAGTTCTGGTGTCTTGCTAGCAATTGTTAGGAACAAGGTTGGTGGGATTCCCCATCATTTCCAGGCAACTGGGAAGAGAGAGGCAGCTGTGTTCTGAGCGGCTCCCAGTGCCCAGGAAGCTTAAGGTGCCAGTGAGCCAAGGGGGAGGCACAGCCTGGCTTCCTCCAAGGGAGGCTGGGGCCTGTTTATCAGGCCTCAAGGCTCCGTCAGGCCTTGGCCTTATGACCCTGACCACTCTCCTCCCAGCCTCAGTGTTTCTACTGGTGATGGGGCTGGATACATTTATTACTGCCAGCTTCTGCAGGCCCAGCAAGGTAGGGGGCAGAGTGCTCTTGCTCAGGGCACAGTTCTGGATGTTTTTAATAATGTCAGTCAGCACCTGGCTCTGGATTGAGCACATCACACATTCCATCTCCCGCCCACAGTCCACAGCCTGGGACCATCACTATGTCCATCACACAGGCAAAGCTCCCTGAGGCCACAGAGTTGAAGTGACTGGCCCAAGGCACAGGGGTGAACTGAGCTGCAGTCAGCCGTGAGCACCCAGCACATGTCATCCTCGGCCTTGCCCATGACATCCTAGGAAGGGCTTGTCCTACAATAATAGTCCCCAAAGAGGGGGTTGCAGAACTTAGACAAGGACCCTGGTTATGCCACCACTGGGGTCCAGAGAGGCCTGGGGTGGACCTGGTCCCCTCCAGAGGGGGTTCTGCTACCCCAAGGACTGCAGCAGAGTTGCTAAATTCTCTGTGGCCTTCCTTAGGGTCTGTCACTCACACACTTCTGTAAGGATGGATGGATTCCCCCTGGCCCTGGTAAGAATTTCTGCAAACAGAAGACTAAATTTCATTATTTTTTTTTAGGCATCAGGAATTGAACTCAGGACTTTGTGCTTGCCAGGCAGGCACAGCACTGCTGAGTGACATCCCTGGGCCTAAATTTCATTGCAACAGCCTCACTGACTGGAAAGATTTTTCTTAACCTTTACTTCCTGGAGTCCATTTAAATATAAAAATTACATTATTCATTGCTTTACTCTAAAGTATTTATTATATGCCTGTTCTGCTCGGGACTCTAGAGAACACAGCAAACAAAATGAGAGCCTCTCCCTCTGCAGAGCAGCCTGCTTCTTCCAAAGAAGGGCCATGGCTGACCTGGACGCGCAGGCCGAGCGGGCGCTCCACACAAACCCCGAGCTCTGCCTGTTCAGTTCCTGGCCCTCCGCAGCTCCTGAGCAGAGCCTCTCCCTTCCAGGGCCCTGCCTCTGACCTCTGGTCCCCGTGCGGACAGCCTCTGTGGGCAGCTGAAGTCTGCTTCCCTTCTACCCACCAGGGTCCAGGGCTTCTCTTCACCTGACACAGGGCCACACAGGTAGCACCTGGCGTCCTTTCACAGCTCCCCAAAATACACCAGGGCCAGGGAAACTTCCTCTGCAAGGCAAGAGAACTTGGTCCCAGGCTGGCCCCTCTGCCAGAGCCCACAGGCTTGTAGACAGGTCAAAGAGGTGGTGCCAAGTGTAGGGAGTCCTCAAGAGACTGAGTTCACTGACTCTGCTGTCCCATTTCAGCGACCAAGGGAGATGTGGCACATGCCAGGGGAGAAAGCACCATGTAGCAACGAGCTACATGTCTGGTCCCCAGCCTCCTGTCACTGTCCCACACCACAGGCCCCAATGCATCCCCACAGGAGAGATAATGGGCCATTATTTAAAAGGATCCCATTTCCATCAGTGGCTGTGTCCACACTCTAGCTGAATGAGTAAGGCAGAGGTCAATACTGACTCAGGCCACCTCAGGCCCACTCCAGCTCACCAGACAGGGCTGCATCTGAGCAAGGCCAGGCCTCTGGCCACATTTCCTGTGTCCTCTCCCTTGCTGGAGCACAGAACAGGCCTTTCTAGCCATGGGAAGACTTGAAGTGTGACATCCTCTGGAGGGTTCAGGCCAATGACCTCCCTATCTCAGATTCTAACAGTATCCACACAAAGAAGCCCAAGACCTCTGAGCAGAGCCCTGAATGCGGAGCCAGAAAGAATCTCCACAGCCTCTAACCACAGGAGGGTCAAAGACAATGCCTACCTCATATATGCCAGAAACTGGTTGCTTTTCATTAGTGCATCTAATGGTTAATGTTAGACACCGCAAGGTCTGTGTTACAGACAAAGAAACCAAGGGTTTACAGATGAAGCAACTGTCTGAGATGGTAAGTGTGACGCTCCAAGCACCAAGGTCACCCACCATGCCCGGAGTCTCAAGGAGGCAAACAGCCAGCCTTAGATCTCACAGCTACTCAGAGTAGGAGCACAGCTGAGTCTCAATCCAAAGACCTCCTCCACCCCAGGCAGGTGCTCAGGCTCCCCACAGGCAGGTGAGAGGTACACAGGATGCCTTTTCTGCTACTAAATCTGGATCCACTTCAGAAATGGCTCCTTCCCTATGCCTTAGACCCCTGAATAGGGTCTTCTGGACCCTCTGCCTTTATTTTTTTCTATTGTTTTGCACCAGGGTCCTCCGGCATCTTCCCAACGTCTGCTAAGAGAGGAGGGCGCAGGGTCACTTCACCTCTTCCACCCAGAGGCTGGTGAATCTGCAGCGGAGGCTGTGGGACACTCAGCACAGTGATTCCTCTCTACCCTGTGGGGTGAGCCTCGCGGGGCCTGGTTAGAGGACACTGGAAAGTTTGTGGGGGAGGAAAGCAACTTGCCTCAGGAGTCAAACCCAGCTCTTCCCACTGGCCAACTGCCCTACAAATGGCCTGCGAGCTCACAGCTTGCCATGTCTGCTGCACCCTCCGCAGAAATGAGCAAAACGGGGCCCTGCCCACCCTCCACTAAAAATACAAGCCCTAGAAGATTAAAAAAAAAAAAACAAAAAACCCACAAAATAAGGGAGGACATAGAGAGAGCAACACATGCCTTGGGACCCTTTCATGTCTCAGCCCTCCCTGTTCTTCACGTCTACACACATGCAATGCCAAGGTCTAGGCTATGTCACAGGCCCAGGTGACCCTGTCTTGCCCCAAACAGCCAAGAGCCCCATGGCAGTCAGAGGCTGGGCGAGGCTCCACTGACTACCTTGGGGCTGAGGCAAGTGACTTCGCAACACCCACTAAGGTTTGAGAAACGGCGCCGAGAGAGGCACTGGGCTGCCTCACAATGCCAGGAGGAAACCAGCTCAAGAACGGCCTGCCTGCCCGCCGTTCCTCGGCAAGCTCTGGAGGTCCCGCGCTCACCTCCGGGCCGCTTTCTTTGCCTCCTCTTCCTCGCGTCTCTTGGCTTCAGCGCTTGGCTGTCTCAGGCGCAGAGGAGCAGGAGGACAGAGGAGCCTCCCAGCGGGTGCTTCGCAGGCCTAGGCAGAAACACAGGAGACGTACATTGCTACAGCTGTAGTAAGTGTCCCCATGGATTCTGCGACTGGCTGGAGTCCAGGCGTTGAGGCCGCCCCGCACCCGCCTCCAACTGGGCGACCCCAGGCCAGGCGGCCATCCCGCTGCGCAGCGGGCAGTCGGCGCGGGGCTCTCGGTCGGAGCCTGCCCAGCACGCCATGGCACCACGCCCAGCGCCCCGCGCCTCGCGGCGCCCACGCCGAGGTCGGTCGCGCTTGCAGGGCCCCGATCGAGCCGCGCCGCCGCCGAACTTCGGGGACGCGGAGCCCCGCGAAGGGGGGGCGCGGGGAGGCCGGGCCGCCCGGCACCCACCTGCCGCGCGGGAAGCCCGGAGCTCGCGAGGCCGTCCGGGCCCGCCCTCGCGGGAGGGACCTGGCGGGCGCGGGAGGGGCCGCGGCATGTTTGCGCAGCGCCGCGGCACCTGGCCGCGAGTTTGATTTCTGGGTGTGGCCTCAGGTGGGACGCCTGAGCGAGCGCGGCCGGCCGGGAATTCGGCGAAGGGCGCGGGGAGGGCGGCGGTTGCGGCCGGCGCGGTGCGGACTGCTGGGTGCAGCGCCACCACCTCCGGCCCCGACCGGCGCCGCGCCCGCGACCTGCCGCCTTGCGGCGCGAAGACCCGACCTGGACTCCGCGCCGCGCCGCCGGCTGTGCGCGCTCGAGGCTTCGCTTGGCCTGGCGGGGGCGCGCGCTGGGCCGGCGGGCTCGCCCGCACCTGAAGGCGCCGCGGCTCCGCACCGCCCAAGCTGGAGCCTGAGCAGCGCCCGGGCCCGCGTGTACCGTCACGCGTGTCCCATCCGGACGGGCCGAGGCCGGCTGGGAGCCTTCGCGTGCAGACAGGTGAGCCGGCCCGGCTCCAGGCTCACACCTTGCTCGGGGAACCTCTGATCTCGGAATTCCAGAGCCGAAGACCCGGGAAGAGCGCGCTTCCCAGAACTCCACACCCCGAAACAGAGGGTGTGGCCCACGCTGGAGCCTTCTCAAGTCTGCCCCAGGGTCAGCGTCCTCTGGTCTTGTCCTGTTTGTCCCCATCGTGCCCTGTGCGAATGCGAGGATAACCTTCCCAGCGTCTCACTCTAGCTTCAGGCACAGCTTGGATCAGGCTGTCTTGCTTCCTGGGATACAGTGCTGTTTATGGATGAACCGTTTTCATTCTGAGCTCTGTTGCTGTGCGGCTTTGCCGTAAGTCTCCCACTGCATGGTGCTACGCAATCCACGGGACCCTGTGGCACTACAACCCCATCCCCGCAGCTGCCCCTCGGAAGGCACCATGCTGGCCCGGGTGCTGTGGGAGGGTGGCGTGGAAGCCAAGGCCCTGAGCACCAGCCCTCTGCCATATACATGTCTGTCTGTAGGCTGTGTTCTCATCTCCTTACCCCCCTTTACCTCTTTCCTCTGACTGGACACTAGGCTGACTCTGTGGGCCAAACCCCACCTCTGGGGCCATTCAGGAGGCTACTGCTGAGGTCCTTGAGGGGCCATGTGAGAGTGACAGGGAAGGGGACACAAGCATGGCTTTGCTTACAGCTTAGCCACCCAAAGGCCTGATGCTACAGGAAGAAGCCTGCGCTGTATGGAGGGTGGAGAGGGACAGTGGTTGTTGAGGATTTGAAATGAACCTAGAAATGCAAAAAGCATCATGGGGTCGATCCTGGAATGACACCCTAAATCACTTTTTGCTGGCTCACTAACGCGTAGGTGAATTATTTTCTTATAATACAAACACCTCACATGCCAAAACCACAGCTCCAAGCGGTACTTTTGAACTACTACCGAACTATATAATATGTGATATTTGAGTATTATCAGAAATGAGCTGCTATTTAACTTGGCTTGAATCCAGGTTTGGGTACCCAGATTTTGCTGCTAGCTAAACCCGTCCTCACTCTTAGGGCATACGCCTAGGAAATTCTGGGTTCTTCCCATTCCTGGGAGCTGCCATCGAGCTGGGGGACTCGAGCAAGGAAGAGGCTTTCAAATACAACGGACTGACTGCCCACGGGTCCCAGGAGCACAGCATCACCAGGGGCGATCGAAACTAGCCAGCATTAACTATGCCAGAGAAAAGCTACCATGCTGAACAAAGGAGCAGCAGACCTCTTGGGCCCACCCAGCAGCACCCTTCTGTGCCTCCAGGCTTTTCTACACATGGCTTGAGGCACGGGTTGGATGAGGCCTGGGCTCTGGGCCCCACAGCCCAGGTCCTGAGTGATTACTTCCTATGTGTCACTTCCTCCTTCTCTGTTCCCCTCTGATCCCCGCCCCCCCCTGGGCCTGCCCAGGAAAGGGCAGAATGGCAGTGTGGGAAATGTCAGGAGCTTCCCTCTGCCCCCCTTCCCTTCTCAGGTCCTTTGCTGAGCAGGGGAGTGGCATGCTGGCACCCTCTCCTGAAGAGCCTGCTGAAGGCTGCTGGCTGAAGTCACTGTCCGGGCACCGCCATTCTACAGTTGGGTAGGAGCCCTGACAAAGACACCAAGAACAGACATTTCCCTGCCTGCTCCAGGAAGGGAATGGGCTGCCAGGGCCTCAAGGCAGCACTTTCCAATCTTTCAGCCTGTGGCTGTCAGGCCTGTTGTAACATCTGAACATAGCAGTCAGGGCAGGGAGCCCAGGTTAGGGCCAAAGAGGAAAGATATGGATCAGCTTGTGGTTTAGAAATACAAACATCTTATCCTTTCCTTGCACCTTTCTGCTCGTGACTTGAAAAGCTTCCTGGGGGTCAGGAACCTGTTAACAAGCTCTCTTTCTCAGCGTTCAGCTCCGTGATGATAGTAGCAATAATGCCTGCCAATTACTGGATGCTTCCGGTGGGCTGGCCCCACACCGAGCTGTGTGTATTGTCTCCCTAAGTTCTCACATTCCTGGAGTGCAGGTGCAGTACTATTACCTTTCTCATTTCACAGATGAGAACACTGAAGTGCAGAGCAGTTAGAGTGCTGGTTTAGGGTCTTGTCATTACTGCTACGTACTGGATGTCGGACCATTCTCCAAATTCATGTGCTGAAATCTTATCACCAGTGCGAGGGCATAAGAAGCAAGCCCTTTGGGGGTGATTAGCTCCTGAGAGCGAAGCCCTCAAGAATGGGATTAGTGCTTTTCTAAATGAGCCATGTGAGTTGCTAGAAGAAAGATAGAACCTGCTGCTGATCCTGGATTTCTCGGCTCCTGGAACTATGAGAAGCGCATTCTGTTGTTTCGATGCACCCAGTCTATGGTTCTGTTTCTGCAGCCTATAGGGAGCGAGCTGGTCACAGAACAGAGGGCAGAATCTGATGGGAAGTGTGCTCGAGAGTCTGACCCTCTGAAAAGCTGCCCTCCGAAGATCCTGGCCCCGAGGACTGTGAACAGCCGGGGAGAGGCCAGTGCAGGCCACTGCCCAGAAGTCCGAGTCACGTGAGCTCCAGAATGGTAGAGGAACACGTTTTCCTCCACTTCTGCACACCTGGGATCCCAGTATGGCACCAAATATGAAGGGCACGAGGGGTCACTGAGCCCCCAGTATGGAGTCCCCTAGTCAGGAGCCAGCACCTGCCCATAGTCCCGCCTGCCTCTCCCAAGTCTTCTGTTCCTCACAGACCCCAGATGAGCTGCCCAGCGTCAGCATCAGGGCCTGTACAGGGGCGGATGAAGAAGAGCGCGACTGCTTACTCCCCCTGGAGCCCCCACAGGAGAGAGGCACTCTGGAGAAAACTCCTTCCCTTCCTCTCCTCCAGGCCGCCCCAACCCTGATCCTCCCTGCTCTGGGGTTGGCCTGGCCCAGGGCACCGTGCCCGTCTCTCTTTGTGGGCCCTCTGAGGGCCTGGCAGCAGAAGCTGTGGGAGCTGACTCTGCCGAGGGCCTGGGGCTCAGACAGAAGGCAGATGAGTCCAGCTGTGAGGGCGCCGACCCCTGCAGGATTAGAGCCCCTTTGCCTCTCTAGCCCCACGTGCATCCTTGGCCCCTGTCGTGAGCGCCCACCTCCCTCAGGAAGGGGGTGGACGATGAGGTCTGGAGCGATGGGTCCAGGGGCCCTGAGGACTTCAAACAGTGTGAGCACAGCTGTTGAAGGAACAAGGAGAAAACTCTCCTCCCCCACATGGTGTGCACGAGTGGACCTGGATGGGCACACAGACACACACTCACACACCTGTCATGGGGAATAACACAGCCCAGTTTGGTATGGCACAGAGTGGAATCCCAGGGTTCTTCAGAAGTTCACTACTATTAAACCAGCACAATGGGTTCATCCATTTCGGATCCCAGAAAGAGACCCCAGCTGTGTCTGGGGACCAGGTGGGTGTTTGGGAGAAGCACAGAGGCCCCACGGTGCTGGAGGGTTCTGTCCTATTGAAGCCCTGGGCCTCTGCAGAGGGACATCACCCCCTCCAGTCCCCGAGCCTTTCTCTGCTCCCCCTGCTCAAGTATGTGCTGCTGCCCAGTGCCAGCGGCTACATGGGACTACATGCCCTGTATGCCAGAGGGCCTGGCCACTTGAAACAGCCTGCTCAGGAGCAGGGACCACACTGCTGTGGCGCTTCCCAGGGCTGTGGAGGCAGGCGCTGCGCTTCCCTGGGAGGGGCTGAGGACTGAGCGCCGTGTCTGTACGGACACTCAGTTCGGAGACATGATGGATTCATTTAATATCTTCCTGTTGCAACTGCTCCACAGCCTTGTCCTTAACGGCCCCCGAAGTTCCAGCCAAATGTCTTCTGCTGGCATTTCAGTTCTTTGACTGGCATTTTTGCTTCAGAACTAACAACTGGAAGCCACCTTGAGTGGAAGCCTCTCCACTGTCCTTTCTTCAGAGGCCTCCTTGGATCTAAAGCTGCGCAGGCCCGGGGCCATGGGGCCCAACAGAGGACAGGTGGGCACGGGGGAGCGGCCATGCCTGTGCCCAACCAGGTGAGGCCCAGGCCCAAGCTCCGGGAAGGAGAGTCCGGGCAAGTGTGATATGGGCTGCCCTACCCTGTGTTCCCAACACCTCAGCTCTGAGCATACCCTGTGACCTCCTGGCTGCCTGTGGGCACATTCCCAGGGAATGGCCTGATGGGCTGGCCACACTACTGCCACCCTCTCCCCAGCAGCCCCTACAACAGCCCTGTGGGCAGGTGGCCTCCCTGGAGGCAGCTCCTCCCCACCCTGTCCTTTGCTCCTCTGCACATTCCTCCTTCTCTGGGACCAGGCTCAGTCCTCCATTGCTCCTCAGGGATGAGATACTCCCCGCTTTCAGGGTCCCAGATTCAACTTCCAGGAAGAGGAGCTCCAGTGGCAGTCGGTCAGCGTGTGGTGCTTAGGTAACTTCCAGCGAGATCTACTCCAGTGGAACATGAGCATCTGGCTCCCTCTGAGAGTGACCCCTGACAGTGGCTGGTACATAGTTAAATTCCTTCCTAAGCTCAAAAGTGTAAACTGCTGGTGGCATCAAAGGAGAAACCACATGAAGTAGAGGGTGTCCCGAGCACCCCATCCCACCCGCTGACCCTGTTCTCAAAATTCCAGGCACTTTTGTCATCACCTCTTCTTTGGTTTATATTTAAATTATAGCCTATATTTAAATTGTGAGATGCTCCCTGGGACGTATGGCACTGGATCATTACAGTTTGGGTCTATGTGTCCCCCCAAAGCCTCGTTAGGTCCTAAGGGCTTGAATCTAGTGTGTGAAGCTGGGATAAAGGGTTTGTGATCACTACTTCAGTGCACTGATTGGCACTGCCCGAATCCCAGTAGTCTGCATAAGATAAAAGGGGCAGAAAGTCCTGCCAAGGCCCTGTTGCTTTGCTATTGTCTGTCTGCCATGAATTGTGGCCCCTCTGCCACACTGATGTGGAGCCAGCTGATTATGGACTAAAACCTCTTCGAACTGTGACCCAAATGAACCTTTCCACCTTCAACTTTGGGTGTCGGGTATTTTGTCTCAGCAACAATAAAAGTAACTAAGGCATAGATCCATCCATTCACAAATTCTTTAGATCTATTCATGAGAGAGGTATGTGCCCAAGATGGCTTGGGTAGCACAGGGACATCTACCCTTGGGGAGCACTTAGTTAACAAGCACAGGCCAGGCTGGAGTAGGACGCAGGATGGGATGGTGGGGCTCAGGCCTTTGTGAGAATATTGTAGGGAGCTAAGTTAGACAGACCTCAGTATACAGTCAGAAAGGGGCTGGGCTCTCACGGAGTCAACAACAGCAACAACAACAAAATAAATACAAAGATGTCAGGCTTGTGACTGGAGGCACTGAAGGAGAACAAGCCCTCCTACAGAGAGGCTATGCCCAGGCCCACGAAACCCATAAGTGATAAGCAGTTACCACCACGTGGTGGTCTGGGGAGTCCAGAGAGGCATCCGTGGCCCAGGTACGAGGCGAGAGCATCCAGACCCACCCCTTCCCAAAAGCCTTTGTTTTGACCATGCTCCTTTGCGGCATGATCTGCTTCCCATGGGACCATATCAGTGAAGGGGGCTATATCCATAATCCTACACTGTTCCCACACTGGGACTTTGCTGTCACCTGAACCCCTGACAAAGGGCTTCAGTAGGCATCCATTCAGAACCCCTCCTGTTTCTCAGGAGTCTCTCAACAAACGTTCCTACTCTTTCCTCTGTTGTTCCTTAAAGTTCACACAATTTCCAGGGACAGAAGCTCACCCCATCTAACTTCTAGCAGGTCAGGAATTATATTTTCCCTAAGTTAAGAGCAGGAGGTGGAGAGGAAGGATGGGCATCCTGGAGGATTTTGTCTGCTCCTATGCAGGGTCCCTGTGATGCTGCCGAGGACGGATGGCAAGAGTGTTGGACAGGGAGGGGGAACCCTGGGGGCCAGGAAAGAGGCTGTGCCCCCAGTCAGTGGGGTGATCTCAGGGCACACTTTCCTCCTCTGGGCCTGTTTCCTTCTGTGAGATGATAGGGGAGTGGACTGCACACTCTCAGAGGACTCTCTTCGGCTTGAGTGTGCCCTGCTAGTCCAAGATGCCAACTCCTTTCTGAGCAGCCCTTCATCTTCCTGGCTGACCGGGGACCGTGCCCTGGCTGTGTGCAGGGAGCACATGGCGCGGCCAGTCTCCCAGCTCCCACTACTCTGGGCCTTCTTACCCAATTCCACATGGAGCCTCGTGTGAAGTTGACAGAGAAAATGGAGCTGGATGTGCTCCAGGCCGGGAAGCTGCAGTACAGAACCAGTCCTCCTGGTTTGATCTGTGCGACTGCCGTGGCCTTCAGGAGTCCTTCCGCAGCGGGGCAGCTGCAGGAGGGAGGCCTGAGCAAGGTGACTGCTTGGCTGCTATTTGCCCCAGGGAGAGCAGGCTGGATCCTGCTGCTCCAGAATCAGGGGCCAGAATGGGGTGGCAGCTGACCTGAGCTCTCTGAGCACCCAGAGGAGCTGTCCCTGGGGCCTCAGCAGCCGGAGCATGAATGAAGGATACAGCTCTGGAGCTTGCAGGTGGGGACCGAAGTCACAGAGGCTGTGGGCCACCCAAGCACATGTGGATTGTGCCAGGGCAGAGGGGCCCAGATTCACTAATTGAGGAAGCACTTACACTATATAGGCACCCGCAGGTGGGCCAAGGGGCTGGCCATGGCCCTCTGTAAGTCCTTGGTCTCCGTGGCCTGATGTGTCCATAGGAGGTAAACAGCAGGTGCTGGCCAGCACAGGGCCCCTGAGGTGGAGGTGAGGCCCATGCAGTGGCTTGTGCTATCATGAAGATGTTTTTTGGCTTGTGACTTCTCCCAGAGTAGAAAAGCCTGTCATGTTCTAGGTTTGTCTTCGTTTTTAAATAGAACTTGGGATTATCTTTTCTAAATTCATAGGTCAGACATCCTTTTGGTAGAAAGAGCAAAAGTCTGAGATGGCACCTATTTTTTTTTTGAGACAGGGTCTTGCTTTTAGTTCAGGCTGACCCTGAGCTCACTATGTAGCCCAGGAAAGCATCAAACTCAGCAATCTTCCTGCCTCTGCCTCCCGAGTGCTGGGATTACAGGCCTGAGCCACCACGCCCAGCTAGATGGCACCTTCTGATGACTAGGTATACCCGAGTTACTTGCCAAGGTGGTGAAGAAGCCCCTGTGGTCTCCAGCCTGCCCCCTCATCCTTTTAGATAGCCTCACAAGGCTCCGTTTCCCAAGGAACTGGGGCCACCATGTGCTTAAAGAGAGGTGGGTTGGGCCATGCCTGACCCCATCCTTGCACCAGGTCCCAAACTGTACACCTGAAAGAAGCTGTTAATAATTTGAAGCAATTCCTTACAGAGCCTCCGAGGCCAAACAATCTACTGTTTGGGACGAACGGGTCTGGTGCCGTGGTTCCTCCAAGGTTTACTGAGGACAGATCTGCTGGCGTCTGTCTGTCCAGAGAGCCTGGGCATCCCTTCTGGGGAGGACTCTACCTTGGTTCCCGCTGGAAGCCTCTCCCCTCAACACAGTGTGGCCTCTTCTTTCTGGCCCATTGTTTCTCTTTGTAGGTCCCATATTGTCTTATTTAATCCCCGTGGTAGCCCTGCCTCATGGGCACTGTAATTACCTTTGTGGGACAGGAGATGAAAGAGATATGAAGTCACCCAACAAGTCACCAGAGAGGCAGCCCCAGGTTGGACCCTGCTGACTGAGCTGTGTTCATCTCCGTCCGTGTCTCCTAGTGAGCATAGGCTCACATAGCTCCCTGACCACTGTCTTCTGCCTGAAACTAAAGCTAGAAGCTACTTTCACTGGTGTTTCTCATTCTTGATGTCTTTTGTCCTATTTATTTTTTTGTTTATTTATTTATTTATTGAGACAGGGTCTCCCTGTGGCCATGTGGCCCAGGCTATCCTCAAACGCAGAGCAATCCTCCTGTTTCAGCCTAGTGCTGGGATTACAGAAGTGAACAACCACCATCTCTAGTTTTTTGGTCCGTTTGTAGAAGGTTTTATGTTAGAAACCATCTGGTTTAAATGTAGAAATTTCCAGGACCGGATGAGTCAGGGTCGACAGCCTTAGGGATAAGTGTGGAGCCTAGAATGGGCAAGAGGACGAGAACACTGTTAGCTTGCTCCTGCTGCAGTCAGCCCTACACTCGGGCTGGTTTCCGTTCCGGTCACAGAGTCGCGAGCTTCCAGGGCAAGTGTTCTGCCCTGTGTCTCCACAGGCATATTCTCCTGCCCTCCTCCTGCCACCACGACTTTGTCCTCAGGAGCCAGGTCTGTGTCTGCCAGGCGAGGTGGTCTGCATGTGACCCTCCCAAAGTTCCTGTGTGAGCCACAGTGCCGAGTGCTCGGGCCCTACGGGCTCTGCCCTCCTGGAGGACGTGATGTCCTTATCATGAGTCTTGGAAAAGTGAGTTCATGGTGTTCTTGGTCCCCAGCAGCCTCCTCCTTCCGCCGTAAATTTCCTCCTTCCGCCGTAACACAGTACAAAGGCCGGTGCTAGATGTGAGCCCTCGATCCCAGATTTCCTAGGCTCCACAACTGTGACCTAAATGAAGTTCTATCACGCGTAGTCGCCTTGTCTCCCTTATTATGTTATAGCAGCACAGAGCAGGATAAGAGGCCGGAAGCGACAAGCTCCCCTGTAACCTGTACTTCCCACTTCTCATCTTAGCCTTCCTGAGGTTGGGCTGAGCCCCAGGCAGAGATGTCTCCTCTTTCAGAAGGGGCAGCTTCCCAAGGCTGCGCAGACAGCACCGCTGAATGCAAGGGCTGCTGTGGCTTTGGAAGCTCCCATTCCCACGCTCTGCCCCTTCTTCGCACCATAGAGAGTCGCAAGAACTAGTCTCCTCTCGAGCTGCTAGGTCAGGCTGCCAAGGGACTGTGTACAAGGTTTGCTGGCACCTGTCCCTTGGCCCAAGTCTGATCAACTGCTGCTATGTGCTGCCTTCCCTGGATGGATCCTCGCATGAATCCATGCTAGGACTCAGTGTCCATGGGCTGTGTGTGGGGAATGTGCCTTGTCAGAGCCTCGGTTTCTTCCCTGCCCAGGGTCCTGCACAGAGGGGCACTCCTACAGAAAGAGCCAGTGTCCAGAATCTGCCGTGAGCCCTCTTTAAATCCCTGCAGCCTTTCTCTCCTATCCCTGTGCCCTGGCCTCTGCCGCCTGCTCCTTCCTGGCCTAGCCAGCTCTAGCCCACCGCCAGCTGCTTACCATGCACCACCAGCCCTTTCTCCTGTGCCACCTAGCTGGGCGACTCTGCATGCTCAGAGCTCCTCCAGCTCACAGCCAACCTCTGGGGGAGGCAGGAAGTAGTCAGTCCTACAGCTGGCTGCCCGTCCATCCTCAGCTTGGCTCTGGATGTGACCACGGTTCCATGTGCCCTCCTGGGGAAGGGGACATGGCTGCCGTCCTGAGCAGTGTACACAACAGGGCTTTGCCTTGGCTGGAAAGCCTCTGTCTTGTGCCTTTCTTTGACCCATTGCAGAGAGCACAGACAGCTCACAGAGAATCTGCCTTTCCCCAGAGACTGCAAAGGCTATGTGGCTCCCACACTCCCACCCTGCCATATTCCCGAAGGCACAGAGCTCCCACCCAAACCAGGGGCTTCCAGAAGGGCTGGTTCCTGGTGCCAACCCTCTCCTGGTTATTACCACTAGAGTTCCCAGGCTGCCACCTTCAGCCTGCAGGGAAGCTGCCTGTAAAGGGGGCCCCTGGAGCAGCTTGAAGGCTGCAACCCCCACTCAGTTTCCATGGGGCTGAGAACCAGCCACTGCTGTTGTTCTCTACTTTGGGACCCTGGTCCCCACCAGAACCAGCTCAGGGAAAGACCCTGAGTGGCAATGAAGAGAACTTTGGCCTTGTCTAATGTCCAGGAAAGAACAAATGGGAGATCCCATCTGCGGGGCCTTTGTACCAGGTACACCTGAGCTCACTGGGCCTACAAGGTCAGGCAGCTGCTGAGAGCTGAGAGCCTGAGGCCTGTGAGACTCGCCATGCTTAGCTAGGCAGCTCCTGACCTGGGCCTGACACTGAGTTTCAGACCCAGGGTCTGTGCCAGGTGGAGCATAGTGAAAGGGCATCCCTAGGGCCTGGGACCTATAGGATGCCTCATAAATACTTGCAGGGTGAATCCACGTGGGGAGGTGCTGGTGGCACTGGTTTGGGCCAGCAATAGCAGGAAGTGAGAGTACAGGTACCGCAGAAATAGCTCGGGTTCCCTGGCCGAAGCCCCAGAGCCTTGCCTGGGTTGGGCCACTTCAAGATCCCCCTGGAGATGGCAGGTCGGGTGGGCACTAGGTCCTCAGCCTGAGCTTCAGGATCATGGAATGAGCTCCCTCCCGGGTGGCCAGTGGCCTCCACACCTCAACACCAGTCCCCACCCCAGGAAGCCAGGGCCTGCAGCGGCGCTGGGGACCTTACCTCGGCCACTCCTCTGGGCAGCCGGGCCTCACGTTCTCCTGCTGCAGGTTGGTGCTTGTCTCCAGCCCAGGAAGTGGTGCTTGCTTCAGGGAAAAAGAGAAAAAGAAAACTTCAGTACTTTTCTTGCCCGGCCCCTTCTCCCCAGGCTCCTGGTTGTGTCACCCTGCCTCTGTGACAGCCGCCCTTCCTCCGGCAGCTTACTCACGGTGTGTCCAGAGTTGCCAGCTGTGTGGGGGATGTGGAGGCCCATGTCCCTCTGCTAGAACATGGAGGGCATGCCCTGTGGGGCCGGGGACTTGGGGGTGGCCCAGCTGGCCCTGGCCAGCACCCTCCTGACCGGAGGAATGCACAGAGGTGCTGAAGCCTTTGGTGGAAGGCGACGAGACTCTGTATAGGAGGCTGTTCTTTGGTGCCCGGGACTGTTCGCCCAAGGTGGCTTCAGCCCCCACCCATGGGGTCATTCCCTACCTTGGCCTCTTGCTGGGTCTCTGTTCTGTGGGCGCAGAGAGGGTCTGGGCCTGGCCGAGGTGTCAGCTGCTTCCCACCCTGGGTGGGCTGTGTGCTCTGGGTCCCTTCTGCCTTCACCCAGCAGGGCCCCAGGCCAAGCCAGCATCAGTTGGGGTGAACTGCTGTCAGGTCCCCATTTCGGAGCTCTCAGGGCTGAGGCGACACACCCTCACTCTCCCACTTGCAGCGCGTGTGGGCACACCCAGCACAGAGCCACCTACCTGCACAGGCCTGCCTGAGCCAAGCCAGCCCGGCTCTTCCAATGCCGCTGTGACCCTAGAAGCCACTCCTTCACAGAGCCATTCCTACGAGAGGCCATTCAAAGCCCAGGGCAGGACTCCAGTCAGCAGGCACAAGGCTCTCCTCCTCTTCTGAGACCTCCGAAGGACACTGGGCCAGCCCGATCACCATGTCTGCTATTGCACTCTGCGGGCTGCCGTCTCTGGCCGGGCACCTCTGGGCCCCTCCACCGTGCCTTCCATGTCCTTAGGGGGTGGCGGCAGATTCCTAGCAAGTCTCATCTTCCTCCCAGCCGAGGTAGGGAGGGGAGATCTAGAAGGGGCGGGACTCAGGTGCTGCTCCAAGTTTTCAGCTCCCAAAATAATCAGATGTAAAAGGGAAGGAAGAAAAGCTGTGGCGGGCGGTGACTCAGTGGCGGTGGGCCGGCTTAGTCACCTGGATGGCAGCTTGCGGCTCCTGGCGAGTCAGGCAGGGAGAGCACCCTCCCCCATCGCTGTCAGAGGCTCTGAGGCTCCAGAGTCCAGCTCCGCGGCAGGGAGGCGCGGCCCCTCCGGCCCAGCCCTCGCCCCCCGCCGCAGGTCGCCCTTCCTCCACCTGGACCGCTCACTTAGGGTTTCTCCATTAAGTCCTCAAGCAGCGACCTGCTCATTTGGGGCGCGAGCTGCTCCAACGTTGCCTGGCAATTTTGATATCGTAGGGGGTTGCCATGGGGAGGAGGGTGATGTCATTGACACAGAAAAAAACCCACTGAATTTACAAATCAGCTGGGCTGGAGCTATTTATAAAACCACGTTTTTCTCTGCCTTCTTCTACGAGGGGGAGGGAGAGGCAGAGCCGTCAGGCCAGCCAAGGGGCTCAGGGGAGCATCTTGTCATTCACCACCCCCACCCGCAGCTGGACTTCCGTGGCCACCCCTGGTCCCCCAGGTTTAGGCTGCGAGACTCAGACTTGGCAGGCACTGGCCACAGCTGGGCTGAGCTCTGCTCTGCGGCTCATCTGGTTTTGCTGTGAAGGGTAAAGAGTAGCCTCTGGAGCTGGGGGAGGGGTGGTGCCAGGCAGGGCGGGTGACAGCGTTCTGGTTGGCAGGGACCAGGGGCTGGCCGCTCTACAAGGCCCCTTTGTTTCCAGGTCCTGATCAGAAACAGGGGCGTTTGTTGGAAAGTAGTATGAGCTCCTGGAAGTGCCCACCCACCAGCTGTGTCCAGCACCCTGGTCTGCGAGTGTCCTCCCTGCAGCGAGCCTCGGGTTTCCCTCTTTGCCTCTTCTCTTTCCTATGTCTAGCTGTGTGTGTGGTGCCCTTTGGGTCCCTGCTCTGCATGTGCCCACCATTCCCACTGAAACACCCCCTGTTGGCGGCTCTGACCTGCAGCCTGGCTGGTGCCTGCCCCTCAGCCCCTGCTGCTGACAGCCAGGTGGGGAGTCTGCTCCCACCGGGACATGTCAGTTTGAAAATTCTTTAATTTTTCTCACAGTGAAATAATGTGCCTAGCAGCCCAGGCACTGAGTTTTCACAGAATTGGGGGCTCATGTCCCAGCTTCATTGTTCATTAGTCCAGTGACCTGTGGTGTGTTGCTTAACAAGCAGAACCGCGATTTTCTCATCTGTACAATGGGGATGATTTCACCTGGCCTGCAAGATTGTGGGAATTTAATGAACAAAGCTCCTGGCCCAGGAACTGCTCACCCAAGAGCCCAATAAACATTAATTTTCTTTTCTGTTGGCTGTGTGACATCAGTTACTGCTCATTATTATTATTATTATTATTATTATTATTAGGCACTGGAGATTGAACTTGAACCCTTGTGCTTTCGAGGTAGGCACTGGATCCACTGAGCCAAATCCCCAGCCCTAATTACTGTTCATTCTTATCCATCTGCCAAGTTGATCTCCCACAACCATAAACCCTCTCACTTCCTGTCTCAAACAGTACACATGGACATTTGGAGAAAACCACACCAGGTTCACTGTCAGGGCATTAAACATAATGTTCCATTAATTGCCAACATAAACTCTTTCCCTTTAACTTGGCTATCAGTTCATTTTGGAGGATTTTGTTTCTCTTCTTTTTGAATATCAACATAACTTTTGTGGGGAAACTTACCTGTAAGTATTCACTTCAACTCCATCTCACTAATGATCCAGGAAATTCAAACTAAGGATCTGGGAAAATATGGTAGATGGGGAGGGCAAATGAGTCCAATCTACTTGGAGGATAATTTTATAGTCTTGATCAAAATTTCAAAATATGCCTGTATGTGATCCAGAAAATGTGCTTCTAAAAACTTATGTTAAGACATAATTGCACATGGGATCAAAGACACAGTGGTACCCCGGTTCATGAACTTTATCTGTTCTGCAGCTCTCAAAAAGATGGCCACAGTCCTGTTTGTGTAGGAGAGATGGCCTCAGTCATGTTCATCATCCGACAGTTTCCAACAAAAATAAAATTTTGCCAAATGCTTCTGGTGAGAACCAAATTGTTTGCAAATAAAAGCATTCATGAACCAAGGCACCACTGCCTTCGTATAAAGATCCCATGGTTATTGTTGGTGAGTATGTAAGAGCTGGAAGATACCAAAAATTCTGCCAAGAGAGGACTGGTGCTACTCCTGCACCAACACAGTGTGGTACCAAGCCTGTACCCGGCTGTATGGGGGAGGAGGCCAGGGTAACGGAGAGAAAATACCAACTGGCTGGACAGTGTGACAACATAAGAGCATATTCGCTAAAAATAAATGATACTTATGCACCTCTATGTTTAGTAACACACTCTTCATTATAGTTACTGCTCAGATGGGAATGGAGAAAGGATCGTTCCCTTTTTTTTTTCTTTTTAGACACGGTCTCGCTTTGTAGTTCAGGCTGGCCCTGAGCTCACTATGTAGCCCAGGCTAGCGTTGAATTCACAGCAATCTTCCTGCCTCTGCCTCCTGAGTGCTGGGATTACAGGTGTGAGTCACCAAGCCTGGCCCGGTGGTACGTGGTACTGATTGCTGGTGGGCGTTGAGTTCCCATGCTTGGTATTGTATGTGGTTACAGGGCATTGAACCAGGGACCTTGCGTTTGCCAGGCAGACGCTGGGACCACTGAGCTAACTCCCTGGCCCCCCTTTTGACTCTTTATGCTTTTACATATTGATATTTTCAGTGAATATTTTTCTACTTAAAAAATATAAAATTAAAAATCCAAAATTAGTAACTTGTATAGAAATCCAAAAATCCAAGTGTAGTGGCAAATAACCTATAATCCCAGTGCTTGAGAAGCTGAGGCAGGAGGATTGCCATGAGTTTGAGGCTAGCTGGGCTACATAGTGAATTCAAAACCATCCTGAGCCACACAGAAAGACCTTTTTCAAAAAAATTTTTTAAGGGCCAGAGGGTTAGCTCAGTGGTTCCGGCGCCTGCCTCGCAAGCATAAGGACCTGAGTTCGATCCCCGGTTACCACATATAATGCTGGGCGTGGTGGCTCACGCCTGTAATCCCAGCACTCGGGAGGCAGAGACAGGAGGATTGCTGAGTTCGCGGCGGCTTGCCTGGGCACCATAGTGAGCTCAGGGGCCAGCCTGA
>PVIC010030594.1:0-14631 GCA_004025085.1 Thryonomys swinderianus
GAAAGATTGCCTTTTTAACAAATGATGCTGAAAAAACTGGGTTTTAAACTGCCAAAGACTAAAGCTAAACTTATCCCTTTCACTGTGTACTAAATGAAAATCAAAGTCAATTAGAAACATAAATATTAAACCAGAAACACTAAACCTGCTAGAAGGTAGAACTCTTGGACACACTGGCTTAGAGAAAGACTTTATGAACAAAATCTTTATACCCTGAGAACTAGCAAAAAGAATCAACAAATAGGATCTTGTCCTATTAAAAAGCTTCTTCACAGTAAGAGAAACCAACAGTACAGTGAAAAGACAACTAACAATATGGGAAAAAATCTTTACCAGCTGTTTCTCAGACCAAGGGCTACTATCTAGAGTATATAAAAAGCTTAAAAAATCAACCTTTCAAATTTAAAGACCCAATTCATCTGAAATAGACACTTTTTCAGAGGAGGAAGTAAGAGCAGCTGAGAAACATATGAAGAAATGCTCAACATCAGTGGTCATTCAAGAGATGCAGATGAATACAACACTAAGATTTCACCTCCAAAATGAATAACTGCTATCTCAGAATTAACCCACAACAAATGCCAGTGAGCTGTGGAAAGAAAGGAACCCTTCTCCACTGTTGGTGGGAATGTAGATTGGTACAATCACTATGGACATCTTTGTGGAAATTCCTCAAAAAGTAGAATTAAAGGTTCCATTTGACCTTGCTATTCCCCTGCTAGGGATATACACAAAAGAATTAAAAGATTCATATCACAACCACATACATGCACCCATGTTTATAGCAGCTCAGTTTGTGATAGCTAAATCTTGGAAACAACCTAAATGCCCATCAACTGGAGACTGGGTTAAAAAAAATGTGTGCTTTTTATAAAATGGTATTATTTTTCCATAAAGAATGCTAAGTTTGAGTCATTTATACTCAAATGGACATACTCCGAAGTGAAATAAATAGGTCACAGATGTGTAATTACCTTATCTTTTCTCTGGTATGAGAAGCTGAAGATGTAAATGAGTTCTAGAATACATGATAGATATTGCAAAATAGAAAATATTCAAAGGGAAATGGGTGTAAGGGTAAGTAATGATGGGAAAGAAAAAATGTGATGGCTATAAAAAGGAAACAAGGCATATGTATATAGGGGGTGGAGGTTTGTAGGTTGGGTAGGGGAATGGGAAAAAATGAGAATTAGGTAGTGTCATACACTGGTATGACAATGTTGAGTGTGATCTTGATGTGTATATAATAAAATGTACCAATAAAGATTCAAATCTTTAAAAAAAAATGCTGAAGATTTAGCTGAAGCACCTAACTTGGAAGCACAAGGGCCTGAATTTAATCCCCAGTACTGCAAAAAAGGAAATAAAGATTAACACAAATGATCCTAGACTTGGTCCTGTGAAATAAAAAGCATTTTTACAGAAATGTCCTTTCTAAGGATGTAACAGGACCCAAAAGCTGAATTTGAATATATATTGTGAATTTGATGGGTAGATGGGTAGTTTTCAAACCACATTTTGTTTCTGACTCAACACATGGGGTTATCAAAACACAGATAACTGAAAACTATTATCAGAATTTCTGATTCAGTATGGCTGGGGTGAAGGCCAAGAATTTCATATTTCTAGAAAGTTCTCAAGTGATGCTGATGTTCCTTGTCTGGGGCCTCCTCACCTTCAAAACCACCAGACACATACATTCTATCATTGTTAATTGTCTGAGTTTTTATCTTTATATTGTGGTTATATTAGGAAAAACCATTGGCTTTAGAAAACACAGTGATTTTCTTCTGAGACAAAGGTACAGCAGGCCCACAACTTTATGACAGTCAGCTTTCTGCTGCAGTTCCAAAATGCCTAAGAAAATTGACTTATAAGGATAAAAGATTATTTTGCCTCAAATTCTCAGAGATTTCAGCCCATGGTCAACTGCCTCCATTGCTTTTGAGTCAGTGGCAAAGCAGAACACCATGGCTGAGAGCACATAGCAAAGCTGAAAAGCAAAGAGAAAGGGGAAGAGACCTGCAGACCACTGCTCATGAGAGCACACCCCAGTGGTCTTACCCAGTATTTCCTGCCTCCCAAGGGTTTACCTTCTCCCTATAGCTTCACAACCTGGCAATTACATGGACCTTTGAGTGGACATTCAACATCCAAACTATAACAAACTGATTTTCAAATGCTCAGGTAAAAACTAGATAGGTAGGTAGGAGAAGCAATAAGATGAGATAAGAAAATAAAATGATAAAATGAATATGGAAAAATATAATAATTGTACCAAGGATTCTGGACAAAGGGTACTTGAGAATTCATTGCTGTTCCAGAAACTGAACTGGTAATTTAAAGTTATGTTAAAATTTTTAAAATGTAAAAATTAATACAGGGAGATAAAGTTATAGTATATCATCTAAACTTGTCCAATATGTCCACTAGCTGCATAGAATTTTTAAAATTTAAATTAATTAAGTAAAATCTAGCATCCAGCTCTGCAATTGTGCTAAGCAAACTTGCAGGGATAAAAAGCCATGTGTGAATAAAAAAAATACACATCATTTCTATCATCACAGGAAATCTACTGAAAAAAAACTAAGTGTAGTTTAAATTTTTTTTTTCTTTTTTGAGACAGGGTCTCGCTTTGTAGTTCAGGCTGGCTCTGAGCTCACTATGTAGCCTAGGCAATCTTCGAACTCAGCAATCCTCCTGTCTGCCTCCTGAGTGCTGGGATTACAGGTGTGAGCCACCATGCCCGGCACAGTGGTATGTGGTATTGATTGTTGGTGGGCGTGAGTCTCCATGCCCAGCATTGTATGTGGTTTCCGGGGATCGAACTCAGGACCTTGCACTTGCGAGGCAGGTGCCAGAACCACTGAGCTAACCCTCCGGCCCTGTAGTTTAAAATTTTAATCAGGATACAGTCTGAAGTTTTTGACATGCCAAAACAATAGTATAGGTAAATCATCATAATCAGTAGGGGGTGAATTATTTCTGAGATTACTAACTAAAGGAACTAAAGAAAAAATCATATAACAGCTATATATGCAAATATCTATAGCTCTGCATGGACTAGTGAAATAATTGCCATGGAACGTGTACCACCATTCTACACACCTCATCTTCTTATTGATTTTCTCAACAATCCATTGGATAAAGGAAAGGTAGCTATTTAAATGATCTAGGTCTTTTTCTCCCTCATTTTCCTCCAAGCAGGAGAGTCTAAATCTGGATAAAGAAACACACAGTAAGACTAAGCTGAATAGGCTAATTTAAAGAGGAACTATCAAGGTTTGGACTATTTCAAACTCATTCAGATAAACTTAGCTATTGGTTTCATGTTGGGTGATACACAGCTAATATATAAAGCAGGCAAGGTTGGATTTAGTGCTATCTCAACTCCTTCCAAGCTTCACTTTGCTCTTCCTACCTCTTCTGCCTCTTCTTTCCCATCTCTCAAATATACTTGTTCTCAAGAATCCTTGAGTTGTATCACATATTCAAAGTTTCTAATCCAAAAAAAGCCTGCAATGTCTCTTAAAAATGACTTACCTTACTTATTCATTTGGCTTGGTTTTTACTTACTTATTTCTCTTTATTTCTTTCTTTTAGACAAGGTCTTGCTTTGTGTTCACTATGTAGCCTAGGCTGGCCTAGAACTCATGACAATTCCTTCCATGTGCTGGGATTATAGATGCATACCACCATGCCTGACCTAACATTATTTCTTTAGAGTTGCAGAAAGATCCTAGTGATAAGCTGACCACATTTATTCTAAATAATTTAAATTCTCACAAGGAGCATTTGTGTAACCCTGCTTCAGAGAATGTCCTAGGAGACACTTTTTGACTAAGTCATCTTCAGGTATTCTTTGCCTGACCTCAGCCCTGTCATCACCCTCTACTTATTCTCTCAGGAGTAAATACAGAGAGCTATTCTACAACTATAGGTTGTCAATTTTCCTTTCTCACACCTTTCCAAACAACTTCATACTCAGTTGGAGATTAGTAAAATACAAAGCTCTTACTTGAAGATAGAGACTAGAACACAAAACTGCAAATACTCAGAGCCATAAGGCACAAATCAATGAATATAGAGTTTCTCCAAATAAAATAAGCAACATTTTTGTTTCAAATTTCCACTAGGAAAAATAAGATCTAGAACTGAAATCAACATCTAAGGAGATATACCTCTGCTCTGTATAGCCTCTATTAGGTTATTTAAATGTCAATCTAAGCATTGGATTATTGTAGGAGGTTTGGGCATTCTTCTGTAGATATTCATCCTTAAAAGTATATTCAGTCTGACTGAGTTTGCCAAAGGGAGAAGACTAGTAGAAATTAGTTTTGTCAGTTACATAGAGATAATCATTCCTAGCTGCAAGATATGCAATCCTAGGTCTTTATAGTTTAACTTGTGGTTTAGTATTTGAACTTTTGAGATGTTTTTCTTATGTAAGGCTTTTTATTATGTAACAGTTTTTAAAAATTTTTGTTTTTTTTATGGTGTGGGGATTGAACCCTGAGCCTGGAACACGCTAGGCAACTATAATACCATTGAACTACATGCTCAGACCTTTTTATTTAACACAGAGCCTCACTAAGTTGCCCAGGCTGGACTTGAATATTGATCCTCCTTGCCTGAGACTCTGGAGTAGAAGAGATTACAGATACGTACCACTCACCTAGGTCAGTAGAACTTTACTAAGACATCCAAGATAAAATGGGAATCTTACCTCACAATACTCTGTGATGATGCAGAAATTATCTTGCTCCACAAAACTTGCATAGAACTTGACAATGGCTGGATGGTCTAGCTTGGATAGGAGCTGGGCTTCCAAGTTGGCCTGTACAGTTTCATTGGGATGTAGTCCTCCAACAGAGATTTTCTTTAGTACCTTTCTGCAGCCAGAAGATTTTAAATATATTCAGGGTTGAAAACCATATTTAATACACATGAAGCAAGTGCTGCAGTCATCAAATTAATCCCTCTGACATGGCTTACTCATATTGTCTATGTCCCTTCTGGGTCCTGAGCCACTTCCTTGTCCTGGTCAGTGATATGGGCTCCCGAAAGCCTCTGGGTTCCACATTTTTGTAAAGGGAAGATATGAAGCTAATTGAGCAAGATTGCTGGGGTAACTCATCTTCCTTTTCACTAAATGTACTCTCTCATGATGTCTATTTCCTTGTGTCCTGTTTTCCTTTCTATTTGTCCTGTTTTCTTCTTCTTATCTCTGATTTTCTATTTCTGTCTCTCTCTCTCTCTGTAAACACACACACATACACACATGTAAAATCTTTCTATATAGGTATGTATATAGAATCTGATACTGTATCTGTATATCTCATTTTCTTTTTGCCTATCATCATTTTCTCTGCATCTCTCTCTCTCTCTCTCTCTCTCTCTCTCTCTCTCTCTCTCTCTCTCTCTCTCTTTGCCTCTTTATGAGTCTCTCTGACTTTTTGTGTATAAACACACACACACACACACACACACACAGCTCTCTTCCTTTTTTAGGTCTAAAATGTGCCAATGCTATCAATTTAATGTTAGTAAGAACAATACCTATTTTTTGAAGCTGCCATATCAATATCATGATTTATTACTATGAGTGTTTAAGAAAAATAAATTTTAAGTGAAAACATTGATAGAGGTATTTAGGATCTCTATCATCTATAAACAGAAGAGTTCATTAATTCTCCAAATCATTAATTTAAAAATTGTGATAGCTCAGTGAGGAGTAAAACATTATCATTTTCCATCTAGGAGAAAAAAAAAAACAGTCTGATGAACAAACCAATTACATTACCACAGCGTAAACTCAATTGCAGAGAAAAGCACTTTAAAAACACTAATTATGTGTGCAGACAGATTCTGTTGATTATAAGTGAGATTTGGTTGTTCATTAAGGCAAGTTCTGCAGGTCTTGTGCTAGAAAACATTTTGGAAAACAGAAAGTTCTTATAAGTGTTACTATCTATCCATAATGATTAGATGTATTTATAGTAGTAATTCTCTTAATTAAAAGTCTGTTAACCTATTCTCAAATTAGCCATTGTTCTGTAGTCTAACAGGCGCTCACACCTGTCCTTTGGTGTGTGTGGGTGGGGTGCGTGCTCAGCATGCCGAGCAACTTTCACTCTTCCAACTGCAATGTGTGCTCACCAAAATCACTAGGTTTATATTCAGGTCCAGTGTGTCCATTGTGCTCATGATTATAAATTTATGACTTATATATGATATAAATTGATGAAGGATAAGCACCAGTTATCTTTGTTAGGAAAACAAAGTCAAGTGCTTACCAAGAACAATAGTGACAACTTGCAAAAATAATTTTTATCTAATTTATAAAAGTTATAAAAGATTGGTTAAACATATAAAAACCTAGTATTCTGAATTGATAGTTATCGCTTCTTGGCCTTTTGGCTAAGATCAAGTGAATTGATAGTTAAATTCTCATCCCACACTAACAAAGAAAAATCTGGAAATATAATCAATATATGATAGGTGTGATTTATGTAAGAAGATGAAGGGTATTTTAACCAAAGGAAAATACATGTTGGCTACATAATTCAAATGTCAGAGAGAAAATGTACAATGATATGCTTTAAACAGATGTTTATTTCATTTAATTTTAAATTTTTTTCCACTTAAATATCCAAAAGGAATTTGGTGTGGGAACGTAATGAGGGGAAGGAATAAATATGATTCAGAAAAAAATAAAAGAATATGTATATAGGGGGTGGGTGGGCAGGGATGTGGGTAAAAATGAGAATTGACCTGTGTCATATATTGGTACAAATTCCCCAATATCGTGTGTGGTTGTGAGCTGTGTATATAATGTACCAATAAAGTTTACTGAATAATAAAAAAATTGTTTCCTCTTCTCCAAAATCAAGTATCAACTCCAACTGCCCTGGATGAGAGAGTTCCTACCACTCTTTTAAAAACATGGTTACACTGTAAATTATTTCTTGCTATTCTTCATGTGCCAGGTCCAGAGCTTAGAAGCCTTGAAATTGCAGTTAGGATACACTGGGTAGTTTCTCCCTGTTCCATTTCTCAGTAATACATGATGAAAAGAAGAAAGGAAGAGCAGAAGAAGAAAGGATGGAAAGAAGGGAGAGATGAAGGAGGAGGCAAGGAAAAAGATATTCATTAAATGCTAAATTAGGAGATCCATCCTCAAAATCAAGATTTTAAGTAGGAAAATAGAGTGCATTTATTTTTTCTAGTGTTGGGGGAATAATGGCTGAGATCTTTGCCCTGACCCTTAAAGGCTGTGTTATGTTTCCATTCTCAAGAATGGCAAACCTGAGCTTTCCTGTTGCTGGGAATCACACCAGAGGCCCATGGTGACAGACAGAGCAAATAGGGCATGGTGAAAGTCATACAGTGAATCTCAGCAAGAAGGGAACCAGGCACCACAGACTAGTGTCTTGGTCTGCAGCTTTCCTGCTGTCAGAACTATGTGGCCCATGGAGAAAGGACAGGCAGATAGGGTATGTGGGGGTCACACAATGAGTCTTGGCAAGAGAAGGGCTGGGGATCATTGACCAGTGCTTGGATCTGAAGCTCTCCTATGATGAGGGTGAGACCAGAAGGCCTTGGAATCTCCATTTTTCTGTGGATAAAACTGGACACAATGTTGTATGGGGAAGAGCCTCCAGACACACCACCTACTTGTCTCTAGACATTGAATAAGTGCAGCAGTGCTACTGAAACTTGGAGGCCTTCAGTGAGTTCCTCTAGCCAGTTCACCACTTCAAAATAACACTCACTGGAAGAGTAAGAGAATCCTGTTAACTATGGCCATTGAGTTGGTGGAGTCAATTCCACCCACGAAATCGTGGACTCTTGCAGAGCTCAACCTGTAGGAGCTCAGTAAGCTCAACTCAGGCATTATACTCAGAATCTAGACAATGGATGACAAATATATACCTGTGGCTAATCAAATTCAATCTACATGCTACTGCCCATACCATCTAGAGGAGACAACAGATCCACATTGTGAAAGGCCATTTTAGTAGTGTTTCAAGCTTTCTTTTGTTGTTGTTGTTGCTTTTGTTATGCTTTTCCTTGGCTTAGGGAAAGACTTTATGAACACAACCTCTACAGCATAAGGAATCAACAACTGGGATCTCACCTTGTTAAAAAGCTTTGGTAAAGCAAGAGAAAGCACCAGCAGAATGCAAGGACAACTGACAATATGAGAACAAATTTGTACCAGCTGTTTCTCAGACCAAGGGCTACTACCTGGAGTATATGAAGAGCTTAAAAATCAAATAACCAAATTTAAGCTTGGTGTGGTGGCTCACACCTGTAATCCCAGCACTTGGGAGGCAGAGACAGGAGGATTGCTGAGTTCGAGGCTTGCCTGGGCTACATAGTGAGCTCAGAGCCAGCCTGAACTACAAAGCGAGACCCTGTCTCAAAAAAAAAAAAAAAAAAAAAAACCAAATTTAAAGATCCAATTTAAAAAGGGCAGCTGAAATAAACAAACACTACTCAGAGGAAGTAAAAGCACCAATGAAGCATATGAAGAAATGTTCAATATCATTGGTCATTCAAGAGATGCAGATGAAAGGAACACTGAGATTTCATCTCACTCCACAAAGAATGGCCGTATCTCACAATTAACTCATAACAAATTCTGGTGAGGCTGTGGGGAAAAAATGAACCCTTCTCCACTGTTGGTTGGAATTACAGACTGGTGCAACCACTGTGGAGATCATTGCGGAGATTCCTCAAAAAGTAGGATTAGAGGTCCCATTTGAGCCTGTTATTCCCCTGCCAGGGATTTACATGAAGAATTAAAAGATTCACATCACAGCAACATATGTGCACCCATGTTTATAGCAGCTCAGTTTGTGATAGTTCAGTCTTGGAAACAACCTAAATGCCCATCAACTGGAGATTGGATAAAGAAGATGTGTTTTAAAAGGGGAGGGAAAATATTACTCTACTATAAGAAATAAGTTTGAGTCGTTTATACTCAAATGGGCATACCTTGAGGACATACTCCCAAGTGAAATAAATAGGTCACAAATGTGTATTGTCATATCTTTTCTCTGGTGTGAGAAGCAGAAGATGTAAATTAGCTTTAGAATGTATGATAGATATTGTGAAATAGAATATATTCAAAGAGAAAAGAGGGTAGGTGTTTGTAATGAAGGGAAAGAAAAAATTTGATAGTAAATATGGAATCAAAGCTGATGTATGAAGGGCCAGGGTGGTTGTAGGGTGGCTAGAAGAATGGAAAAGAAAATGAGAAGTACTGTCATATGCTGGTACAAATTCTCATTGTTAAGTGTGATCATGGTATGTATATAAAATGACCAATGCCATGCAGTTTTTATCACAGTGGCTTTATACTACAGTTTTAAATTGGGGATTATAATACCCCCTGCCATGTCCTTGTTGCTTAAAATTGCTTTTGCTATTCTAGGTCTCTTGTGGTTCCAGATGAATTTTTGACTTATTTTCCCTAGCTCTGTGAAGTATAGTGTTGGAATTTCAATTGGAATTGCATTCAATCTGTATAGTAGTTGTAGGAGTATAGCCATTTTGACAATGTTGGCTCCCCCTACCCAGGAACAAGGCATGTTTTTCCACTTTCTAATATCCTTTTCTATCTCCTTTTTCAGACTCCTATAGTTTTCAGAGTAGAGGTCTTTCACCTCCTTTGTTAGATTGATTCCTTGATATTTTATTTTTCTGGGTGCTATTGTGAAAGGGATTGACTCCACAATTTCTCTTTCAGTGAGTCTGTTGTTTGTGTAGACAAAGATTTGATTTTTTGAGCATTGACCTTGTATCCAAGCAACACTACTAAATTTGGTAATTAAGTCTAGCAGTCTTTCAGTTTATTTTTTAGGATCCTCTATATAGAGAATCATATCATCAGCAAATAATAACAGTTTAACTTCTTCCTTTCCTATCTTTATTCCTTTTATTTCTTTGTCTTGTCTGATTGTTGTGGCTAATATTTCTAGCACTATGTTGAACAAGAGCGGTGACAGCAGGCATCCTTGTCTCATTTCTGATCTTAGTGTAAAAGATTTCAGTATTTGCCCATTAAGTATGATGCTACCTGTTGGTTTCTCATAAATAGCTTATATTAAGTTGAGATAAAGTTCATCTATTCTGATTCTCTGTAGGGCTTTGATCATGAATGGGTGTTGGACTTTGTCAAATGCTTTTTCTGCATCTATTGAGATGATAATATGGTTCTTGTCCTGGAGTCTGTTAATATAATGTATTACATTTATTGATTTACATATGTTAAACCAGCCTTGCATCCCTGGGGTAAATCCAACTTGATCAGGGTGCACGATTTTCTTGATAACTCTCCATATTCTGTTTGCCAGTATTTTATGTAGGATTTTTGCTTCAATGTTCATTAGAGAGATTGGCCTGTAGTTTTCTTTTTTGGTTGGATCTTTCTCTGCCTTTGGAATCAAGGTAATGATTGCTTCAAGGAATGATTTAGGGAGTACTGCTTCCCTTTTGATTTCATTAAAAAGATTGATAAGAAGTAGCATTAACTCTTCTTTAAAAGTTTTGTAGAATTCATCAGTGAATCTGTCAAGACTAGAGATTTTCTTTGTTGGTAGTTTTATTATTACATTTTCAGTTTCACAGATTGATATTGGGTTAACATTTTTATATCCTCATTCAGCTTTGGCAGTTCATATGTGTCTAGGAATCTCTCAATTTCTTCTATATTTTCCATCTTTTTGGAGTAACAGACTCAAGGACCAGTGGAATAGGTTAGAAGACCCAGAAACAACTCCAGATACACTAAGCCACCTTATCTTTGACAAAGGAGCCAAACATTCTCAATGGAGGAAAGATAGCCTCTTTAACAAATGGTGCTGGAAAAATTGGGCTTTAACTTGGCAAAAACTAAAGCTAGATCTATCTCTTTCACCATGCACAAAACTACAATCACAATGGATACAAGACTTAAACATTAGAACAGAAACAATAGGCCTGCTGGAAAACAGGTTAGGTAAATCTCTTGGAGACATTGGCGTAGGCAGAGACTCTATGAACAAAACCTCTGTAGCACAAGAACTAGCAGAAAGAATCAACAAATGGGATCTCATCCTACTGAAAAGCTTCTGCACAGCTAAAGAAGTAACTGGCACTGCTAAAAGACAACCAACAACATGGGAAAAAATCTTTGCTAGCTGTTTATCAGACAAAGGGCTATTATCTACAATATATAAAGAACTCAAACAGATTAGCCTCCCCAAGTTTAAAGACCCAATTCAAAAATGGACATCTGAAATGAACAGACACTTCTCAAAGGAAGAAGTCAAAGCAGCCAAGAAGCATATGAAGAAATGTTCAACATCACTGATCATTCGAGAGATGCAAATGAAAACAACACTGAGATTTCATCTCACTCCACAAAGAATGGCCGCTATTACAAAATCAACCAACAATAAATGCTGACAAGGCTGTGGGGAGAAAAGAACCCTTCTCCACTGCTGGTGGGATTGTAGACTTGTGCAACCATTGTGGAGATCTGTGTGGAGATTCCTCAGAAAACTATGACTAGATGTCTCATTTGACCCTGCTATTCCCCTGCTAGGAATATACTCAAAGGAGTTTTAAAAATCACATTGGAAAGACATATGTGCACCCTTGTTCGCAGCAGCTAAATTCGTGATAGACCAATCTTGGAAACAACCCAAATGCCCATCAACTGGAGAATGAATAAAGAATATGTGTTTTTTTTAATAAAATGGAGTATTGCTCTGCCATAAAGAAGGACAAGTTTCATTCATTTATGTGCCAAAGGATACATATGGAGAACACACTAATAAGTGAAATAAATAGATCACAGATATGCAAATACCATATTTTTTCTTTGGTATGATAACCTGTAGATGTAAATGAGTTCTAGAATATATGATAGTTTTTGTAAAATAGGAAATATCCAAAGGCAATTTGGTGTGGGAATGTAATGAGGGGAAAGAATAAATATGATTTAGAAAGAAAATGAAAGAGCATGTATATAAGGGGTAGGGCATTGTTGGTGGGTAGGGTTGTGGGTAAAAATGAGAATTAACTTGTGTCATATAGTGGTACAAATTCTCCAATGTTGCGTGTGATTGTGAGCTGTCTATAAAATGTATGAATAAAGAATTCAATTTTTAAAAATAAAAATAAAATTACCAATGAAGAATTCAATTAAAAAAGAGTGGAATACTTTCCACTCCAATATAGCCATTATTAAGAAGTAGTTTTCCTAAAATCTGAGTTAACATATGATTCAGTTTAAATGTCCTAGCTTGTCTTTCCATTCTGAACTCATCTGGTCCCTGAAAGCCAACCACTGACTGCTTCCACAGATAGCAAGTCACTTGCAACAGAATAAGTTCACTGCATTCAGAGACACACAATCTGTGGGATTCATGCTGCCATTTACAGGTATTTTTAGATAGGCCTACAATTAAGGAGGTTGAAGCATTTCATTCCCTTCCCCCAACAAGGACACGTATGTTGGTTTTGTTAGGTGTTGAAAAATCCCTGCTAGGTCCCCATTTGATAATGAAGTAGAGACACAGATGATTGGTAAATACTCTTTAGAAAGACTAAACAATTTAGTTAAAATGCCCTGTTATTAAGAATGGCACCTCAAACTGTTAATATGCCCAAGGGAATCTGAAGTGACATATGAAACTATGTTTTTCTGTAACTTTTAAAGATTACAAAGCAGCAGGTAACACTTAATGACATCTTCACAGTGCTTTCTCAGTAATTTGCTAGGCTCCAGCTAACATGCAGTTGTAAAAGTCACAGTGGTTAAGCATGACAATATAAAGCTTTACACAAACTTGCAATATTCTCTTGCTGTGAAGAAACAAATGCTATAAAAAGCTTTAGGATATATATTTTCCTTGTAAATACCAACTATTGTGCAATATAGCATGAGATTTTTCATGTACTCTGGTTAGCTGAGTCCTGTCTGGCAGCCTGATGATAAAGCATAAAATGTAATTTGGCACAGCTTCGTAGACGAAGTGAGGGCTATTAAGGCAGGTTTATCTGTTATAATCACCTCTAGCTGATGCAGAAACATTCTACCTTCCTTCCCTAAAATTGTGTCACTGAACGACAGAAGAAACTATCACTGTCCATCACTTAATATGAGATTTGTATCATCCAAGGACAACATGAGAGCCTCCCATGTCAAGGGCAGCTTGTCATTTACTCGGTGGCTTTCAGCCTGCCATCCCTCCTAGGTAACATCATATATACTCAATTCATAAGAACCTCAATTGCTTGGGAGAAACTTTGTGACAGCAGTAAGTCAGTCATCCTTGGAGACTCACTTGGTTTGGAACCCTTCTGTTCTCCTCCCTGAGCGGCATGCTTCTTGACAAACTCAGTGAATGGCTTTGGAAATCTGGATGGCTAATCTCTTTATCTTAAAACTGGACCACCTTAGACAGGTGATATTTTGAGAGATTAACTATAGGTTATCTTTTCCCCAAAGTAATGTGTATCCTTTCACATTTTCCCCCATTTGAACATCAACAGACACTGCTTTAGGAAAAAGAGAATGACTACAGATAATGTAAGTTAAAGCCTTACCTTCTGAGTTTGCAAAGGAGAGGACAAAGCTAAAGAAAAATAAATCTGGAGGAACACTTAACCAGGAGATGAGTGTCCATCTTATCCCAAAGTGGGAGATTCTACAGACCAGGGGAAAGCACAGAGGCCAGAAGGCAAGTAAAAATTTAGGCCTTTGAAAGTAATTGATGTTTCATGAGCCAAATTCAGCAAGGCACTAGGAAGAGAACTCCAAAGTGGGCAGGAAGGCATCAGACCAGAAGGCTTATGCTCTTTCTCCAAAATATGGAATAAAAAGTCCAGAGACCCCACAGTTTCTGATGTCCCATAAGGGGTAGGAGCTGCAGAAGGGTCTTCAAGAGGCACATGAGCAGATGGACGTCAGAGAGCACTAGAGTTCTAGTATCTCTTGGGAGTCTTGCAGGAATCCTGGACACGGCACAACATCCCACATAGCCACAGCCATGTCAGTGAAAGCCAGCTAGGTGGAAGAATGAGAAGGCTTTCTCATTAGAAATAACTGTCTGTGATCCTTTACTTTGTGATTTCAATGTTGTTTTCATTTGCATCTCTTGAATGACCAGAGATGTTAAGCATTTCTTCATATGTTTCTTGGCTGCTTTGACTTCTGCCTCTGAGAAGTGTCTGTTCATTTCAGTTGCCCATTTTTGAATTGGGTCTTTAAACTTGGGGAGGCTGATCTGTTTGAGTTCTTTATATATTGTCGATAATAGCCCTTTGTCTGATACACAGCTACTAAAGATTTTAGCAGCTCAGTTCATGATAGCTCAATCTTGGAAACAACCAAATGTCCATCAACTGGAGAGTGGATAAAGAAGATGTGGTTTTTTTTTTTTTACAAAATGGAGTATTACTCTGCCATAAAGAATGACAAGATCGATCCATTTAGGTGCAAATGGAGACATCTGGAGGATATACTAATAAGTGAAATCAATAGATCACAGACAGACAATTCCAGGATCTTCTCTTTGGCAGGAACACCTGTAGATGCAAATGAGTTCTAGAAAGTAGGACAGCTTTTATAGA
>PVIC010030595.1:0-21834 GCA_004025085.1 Thryonomys swinderianus
AAAAAAAAAAAAAAAAAAAGCACGGGTATGAATAATTCACAGAAAAGGGTAATGAATGAAAAGTGAACACATGAAAAGATGTTCAATTACAGAAAACAAAAACAATATTGAGATGTTCTTTTCTGTGCAGATTAATAAAAGTTTTAAAGCTTGTTGACAATGACAGTGGAGGAAGAGGAACATTTTTCATTTTGAGAAATGAATAGGTTAAAGTCTCAGTCTTCAAGGAATTTTCCTTCCAAAAGAGATGATTCAAATATACAAATACAAATATGTGAATAGCACTATGAACAAAAGTAAAGCAAAATGAGGGCACAATGAATAGCAAGGGGGGGAGGATTTCTAAAATGTAAGATAGATAGGAAACATCATCTAAAGAGGTGACCCTGAGCAAAAGTCATGAGAGTAGAGGCCTAGCCTCAAGACGGGAATGGGTTAGTGTGGCTGAGGAACAAGATGGCCCCTATGGCCAGAGAACTGGATTAGTACGGTGAATGAAAAGATTGAAGGACAAGCAGAGATTCCTAAAAACAGCACTAGAAAGGCAGTATTCTCAGCCTCTGAGCATGGTCCACTCCTAGACCATCATAACCACATAGTGTACATTGCTTCTGCCCATGGCCATAACTGCAATGGCCCTTCTCTAGAAAAGGGCTGGTTTTTTGTTTTGTTTTTGTTTTATTTGTTTGTTTGAGACAGGGTCTTGCTTTGTACTTCAAGCTGGCCCTGAGCTCACTATGTTGCCCAGGCAAACCTTGAACCCAACAATCCTCCTGCTTCTGCTTCTCAAATGCTAGAATTACAGGTGTGAGCCACCACGCCTGGCATTGTGGTATGCAGTACTGATTGCTGGTGGGTGTGAGTCACCACGCCCAGTATTGTTGTATGTGGTTAGGAGATTGAACCCAGGACTTCGTTGTTGCTAAGGCAGGTGCAAGAACCACTGAACTAAATCTCTGGCCCTGCCTGTTGTTTTTCCTTCAGTTCTTTAGCAGAGCTCATTAAACTTCATCCAAAGTTACTATGTTTGCAACTAGAGAAAAAAGAGCAAACTTCCACTCCTAAATTAAAAACGATTAATAGTCAAGGGATTGAAACTTCCAGTCAAAGTTAGAGCCATCAATAGCTGAGGGATTTAGAAGAGGCTGAGGCCTTGTTATCACCTTAATGAGTCTCAAGAGAAACCACAGCTTCATTCCAAAGAGAGAAAAGCTTTCGCTCTTTCCCCCTTTCAAAATTTAGGACTCCTTTTTTTCAAAATTATGTAGAAACTAAGAAGCAACACAAATCTACCAGGCCTGTACTAGAGGCACAGAGAGTCACAGAGACTCCAAAAAATGGCTTTTGCCAAGACCTTGTCAGAGCTGTTATTGCAATAACCCAGCAGGGTCTCTGCACCTGCCTAGAGTTCAGTGCAGTGAACCTCATTACCCACCATTATACCTCTGCCTCAAGAAAAATCATGAGGAGAAGTCATAAGGCCATATCCATAGTATGATTCACTGGCTTCTAAACAATAGAATCCAAAGGCAAGGTCAGAGTCTTCTTAACTGGCAGTTTAATATTTCAATAGGGACAGAGAAACAGGAAGCTCCTGTGAACTTTCAGCTCCAGCTGGGTGACTTAGGAAAATTCAAGAGTAAACAGCTGCTTCTCAGCACTATGGTAATTTGGAATTTGTTTAAGGAGCTGTAGGAAAATAAGGATCATCAAGCTTCTCAAAGAAAATACAATGCAACCATGCTAATAATAATAATAGTCAGCACTTAATGACCACTTACTATAAGGCACCCAAAACCCTTTACATGTGTCAACTCATTTTATCTTTCAAGAAAACTCTATAAGACACGTTACTGTTATAATAACCAAACCATCATAAAGGAAGCTGAAGCATGAAGATATTAAAGCACTTGCTTCCAAAATTATGTACCTAGTCAATGAGAAAGTGTTCAAATTGAAATCAAAATTTTCTCTACTATGCCTTTCTGCCTTGCAGCTAAACCTATCATGGACTGAAACTGTGAGCCAAAATAAACTTCACTTAAGTTTTGGTTATTGGGTATTATACTCCAGTAACCAGAAGGTAACTAATACAAATCCTTTTCCACCTTGTGCTCAGAGTTCTGATGAAACTGCTCTGGGTGAGAAGTGGGCAGAGGCCAATACACAATGGAAACACGTGGAGGTCAGCAGGTCTCCTGAAGGCAGAACTACTTGCCTGCCTAGCACAGCCAATTAACAGTGTACATTCACAGTGTGAATTGCAGTAGTACCCAGGCCTATTTGAGGAACCATTTTGCTACCTCCTCTTGCAAACCAAAGAGAGAGACATTCTCCTTTGGTGGATGGTTGTTTATAGTCCTGTGATCTGATTTGAGTGTCCTTCCAAAATTCATTTAATCCCCAGCGCAACAGCATTAAGAAGTGGAGCCATTAAGAGGTGGTTAAGTGATGAAAGCAGAGCCCTTATGAATGGGATTAATGAACAACTACCAAAGAAAACTATCTAGACACTTTTTGCCCCCACCCCATTCTACTAAGTGAGAACATAGCCAGCCTTCAACATACTATCTTGGAAGCAGAAACAAACCTCTCTCCAGAATCTGATCCTACTGGCATCTTAATCATGGACCCCAGCCTAATAAACAAATACTGAGTCTCATACATAATGGAATCTATTTGGGAATTAACTTTTTCAATATTAAGCTTTCTCAAGAACGTGTTATAGGGCCGGAGGGTTAGCTCAGTGGTTCCGGCGCCTGCCTCGCAAGCGCAAGGTCCTGAGTTCGATCCCCGACAACCACATAGAATGCTGGGCGTGGAGACTCACGCCCACCAGCAATCAACGCCGCATACCACAATGCCGGGCGTGGTGGCTCACGCCTGTCATCCCAGCACTCGGGAGGCAGAGACAAGAGGATTGCTGAGTTCGCGGCGGCTTGCCTGGGCTACATAGTGAGCTCAGGGCCAGCCTGAACTACAAAGCGAGACCCTGTCTCAAAAAAAAAAAAAAAAAAGAACGTGTTATACCTTTCCATTTGTTCAAATTTTATGTAAAATTTTTTCTTCATAAATGCTACCTTTCCTATTAAACTTATCCGTCCATAAGCAGTTCTCATTGCTATAGATCTTATGCGAATACATTTTCCCCATTTCATTACCTATTAATTCTAGTGATATTTTACTAAATCTCATGAATTTCATACAATTCATATCATATCACTAGCTTCCAGAAATGTATTTATCTCTCTTTTCCAATGACTCAACTAGTGATTTAATTTGGACTATTGTATTCACTGAAATGCCTACCAGATAATGTCAAATAACATTAATAGCAAGTATCCCTATCTAGTTCCTAATTTTAATTGAAACCATTTTCAATTATTTTTACTGATGTTTGGTAATTGTTTTTTGTTATGTTTAATAAAACTGTCTCCACCTTGAATTTATAGAGTTTTAAAATTAAGAATAGCTGCCAAATCTTACCAAATGACTTTTAGCAACTATTGATATGATCACATTATTTTAATTTGTTATTGTCACGGATTGTGTTTACTAAGTTTCTGATACTGAGCAATCGGCATTCCTGGGATAAACCTTTTAGATCATGGTCACGATTCATTATCCTTCTGATTTTATTTACTAGCATTTAATTTAAAATCTTCCCTCATAGTCTAAGCAGGCATGTCCAGTCTGCTGCCCACGGGCTGCATCCAGCTTGGACAGCTCATAATATGACCCTACAAGTTTGTAAACTATTGACATTTCTGTGGCACTGTCAGCAATATTTTCCAGGACTACTGAACAGCATTCAAGTGTAGACCATATCAAGACAATTTCTCTTCCCTCTGGCAAGCAAAAGATTGGACACCTATATTCTAAGCAAGCTGAGCCTACGTCCCCTTCTTTTATTGTTAGCTTTTAGGTTATGATATGTTGGCTTCACAAACTGAATCACAGTGATTTCTATATTTTCCTATAACCAAGAACAGTTGAAATAACCTTCAAATTACATGGTCATGAAGGCTATGACACAATACAGCTGTGATTATGCTCACTTTCATTAAGTCTTTAATCACTATCATGGTGTATATATATCTAGATGTCACCTCAAAGCCTCTTACATTCATTTGTGGGGCTTTTAGGAAGTGGCAGGAATCACAGGTGTGGATACTGGGATTAAGGGTATGTGGTACTGGATTAGTCCACTAACTGATTTGGCATACTTTGGGGTGTGACTAAATGGATTTATTAAAGACAGAAGACCTACTCTCAATGTGGCTGGCATCAACCAATAGGCTTACAGCCTGGATAAACTATAAAGGGAACAGAAAAAAAGGCAGGTTTGCTGCCTGCTGCTTGCTGCCTGCTCTGTCATGGACTGTTTTTCCTCTGCCATACCACTCTCCTGTAGAGCCAGCTGACTATGGACTGAAGCCTCTACAGACTGTAAGCTAAAATAAATCTCTCCTCCTTAAATTTTGGGTATTTTGTTCCAGCAATAAGGAAAGTAAATAAGATGATCACTTGTCCATGATTAGTCCATGATTATTCAACTGATCTATTTAGGCTCCATCTTGACATCTATGGTTTATCATTTACATTTGCAAGAAAAGTATCCCTTTAAAAATAGATCTCATTGGCTAGGCGTGGTGGCTCACGCCTGTAATCCCAGCACTCGGGAAGCAGAGACAGGAGGATTGCTGAGTTCAAGGCTTGCCTGGGCTATAGAGGGAGCTTAGGGCCACCCTGAACTACAAAGCGAGACCCTGTCTCAAAAAAAAAAAAATAGATCTCATTGGGCCGGAGATTCAGCTCAAGGGTTCCAGCACCTGCCTAGCAAGTGCAAAGTCCCTGGTTCGATCCCCAGTAACTACATACAACAATACCAGGCATAGTGATTCACACCTGTAATCCCAGCACTTGGAGGCAGAGGCAGGAGGATTGCTGAGTTTGAGGCTTGCCTGGGCTACATAGTGAGCTCAGGGCCAGCCTGAACTACAAAGTGAGACCCTGTCTCAAAAAAAATAGATCTTGTTTTTCCAATCCCTTTCTGTATTAATTTTTATAATCTTTTTAATTTTTCTTGACTGTGTACTTGTCTCATTTCTAATATCTTCTCTTATATAGAGTCCTTTGAAATTAAAAGAAAATACTTTTCAATGAGATGGATATTACAGTGAAAATGGCACCCAACCATAAACAACTTACAGTAAATGGAATTACAAATAGGCAGTAAACAAAGACATTTTTAATCTCATTGGCTATAATCTAAATTCTAACTAGTGCTGCCCAAACACCCTCTTCTGTAGCAGTAGCTACCTGCCCACAGTTCCCTAGAGAGACATGTCACTGAAGTTCAAGGAAAAGTTGGTTCAGTTAGGGTCCTCCTTCCCTTCTCCAGGGAACAGAGTGGAGGTAATAGTTGCGGCTGTCGCTCTCAGACTAACGATGGCGCTCTGGTCTCTAAAGAATGAATGGTCTACCTTAAAAGGAATCCTAGGGAACATATTGAGAGAAAATTGATGCGTTACAAAAATGAAAAAAATTGTTAATACAAGAGAAGGAACTCCACTCAGAAAGTAAAATGTGCTAAAGTCTATTACCACAAAAGTAAAGAATGCTTTACTTAGGAAAATGCTACACTTGGGTCATTTTCCTACCTATTTCATACCCTTCTGACCTAGAGACAAGTCTCACTTTTGACAAATCTGGATAGTTTCCACAGAGCCAAATGTTAGCCAACTCATTCCCAAAAAAATGGGCTTCATCCAGCCAGGGAGAAAACCCCACACTAACTACTTAAAAAAAAAAAAAAGACTTTATTTGGATCCCTAATGCTATAACATAGTTCATTAAAATTTCAACAGCATGAAGAAAGAGTATAAAGATGGGCAAACAACTAACATTGAAGAAATCTGAAATAACTCAGAAAACTAAAACTACTTTTAAATTGTCATAATTTTACAATGATTTCTATGGGTATGATATCCATAAAAGCATACAGTCTATAAGAAAAAATGAGCAATCAAAGAAAAAATATTTTGGGACATTAAAAATACAATTGTCAAATGAGGCATGGTAGTAGGCATCTGTAATCCCAGCTACTCAGGAGAGTGAGACAGGCAGGTCATAAATTCAAGACCAGCCTAGACAATTTAGCAAGAATGTCTCAAAATAACGTAAAAAAAAAATTTTTTTTTTTGAGACAGGGTCTCACTTTGTAGTTCAGGCTGGCCCTGAGCTCACTATGTAGCCCAGGCAAGCCTCAAACTCAGCAATCCTCCTGTCTCTGCCTCCCGAGTGCTGGGATGACAGGCACAAGTCACCACACCCAGCACTGTGGCATGCGGTGCTGATTGCTGGTTGATTGTTGGTGGGCGTGAGTCACCACCCTCAGCATTGTATGTGGTTACCGGGATCAAACTCAGTACCTTGCACTTGTGAGGCAGGCGCCAGAATCACTGAGCTAAATCTCCAGCCCCCAAAAATAAAGTAAAAATTTTAAAGGGGCATTTAACTCAGTGGTTCTGGTGTCTGCTTCACAAACTCAAGGTCCCAAATTGGATCCCCAGATCCACAGTAACCACATACCTCATTGCTGGGCGTGGTGGCTCATGCCTGTAATCCCAGCACTAGGGAGGCAGAGGCAGAAGGATTGCTGAGTTCAAGGTCTGCTCAGGGCCAGCCTGAACTACAAAGTAAGACCCTGTTTAAAAAAAGAAAAAAATTAAAGGGCTGAAGATGCAATTCAATGATAGAACAATTGCATGGTGTGTGAGGCTCTGAGTTCAATACCCAGGGCTGAAAAAAGTTAGAACTGTCAAAACATTTCATTAGATCATCTGAATAATAAAATAAATATGAAGACAATTAGGAATTTGAATTTAATCTGATATCCTATTTTAGTATATGTGCTGCTGAAGCGAGCACATAATCTGATATCCTATAATTAAGTCTAGAAAGTAAAGAATCTGAAAATATGAAAATAAGACATGGAAGATGGACCCAGAAGCCAAACATCTGTCTAAAAGAAGTTTCAGATGAAAAGAACTGAGACAATGGGAGGGAAGAAACATCCAAAGAAGTAGCTGAAGAATATTTCCTTGAAGCTCATTAGTTTTCATTTTAAAATACTCTAGTAAAGCCAAACAATAATTTTTTAAAACATCTCCTCCTGAATTCAATCTAAGGAAGTTTTAGACTCTAAGAGAAAAATCCATAGAAGTGGAAAAACAAGTTCCCAAAGGAAACAAAGATAAAAATGACACCAAATTTTTCATCATTTCAGCTATATTTTTTTGCTCTGTGTGTGCGTGTGCGTGTGCGTGTGTGTGTGTGTGTGTGTGTGTGTGTGTGTGTGTAGAAGGACGAGGAAGGTGAGGAGAGATTAGTTTTGATTTTTGTTTTGTTTTTGGATGTTGAACCCAGAATTTTGTGCTTGTCGGGCAAATGCTCTATTGATACTAAATCCACAGCCCTTTTTATTCTCTTTTTTTTTTTTAATGAATCAGTTGCCCAGTCTATCTTCAATCTGCTCATGCTCCTGTCTCAGCCTCCTGAGCAGCTGGTATTACAGGTATGCACCACTACACTCAACTCAGTAGTTTTATTTGGTAAAATAAACATTAAAATGAAACACTTAAAAATGTTAAGAATTTCATTCTCACCTTCTCTGTTCACAGCCTCCTCTCCTGTTCACCTGCCTCCAAAGACAAAACTAATTTATTTTTATAATTGAATTCTTTATTGTTACATTTTATATACAGTTCACAATTACACTCAACATTGGGGAATTTGTACCAGTATATGACAGAAGTTAATTCTAATTTTTATCCATATCCCTACACACCCACAACTCCCCATCCCTTTTATACATGCTATTTCTTTTTCTTTCTGAATCATATTTATTCTTTGCCCTCATTACATTCCTCCACCACATTCCCTTTGAATATTTCCTATTTCACAATATCTGTCATACATTCTAGAACTCATTTACATCTACAGGTTCTCATACCAAAGAAAAGATATGGTATTTACATATCTGGGATCTATTTATTTCACTTATTAGTGTGTCCTCAAGGCAGAGGCAGAAGTAAAAGCAAGCCAAGAAGCATATGAAGGAATGTTCAACATCACATTCGAAAGATGCAATGAAAACAACACAGATTCCATCTCACTCCACAAAGAATGGTTAATATTGCAAAATCAGCCAGCAAAAATGCTGGCAAGGCTGTGGGGAGAAAGGAACCCTTCTCCACTGTTGGTGGGATTGTAGACTTGTGCAATCATTATGGAGATCTGTGTGGAGATTCCTCAGAAAACTAGGACTACGGGGTCCCATTTGACCCTGCTATCCCCCTGCTAGGAATATACTCAAAGAAATTTTAAAAATCACATTGGAAAGACATATGTACACCCTTGTTCATAGTAGGTCAGTCTGTGATAGTCCAATCTTGAAAACAGCCCAAATGCCCATCAACTGGAGATGGATAAAGAAGATGTGGGTTTTTTATAAAATGGAGTATTACTCTGCCATAAAGAATGACAAATTCCATTCACTTATGTGCAAATGAACGCTAATTTTTTATTAGTTTCTTGTTTATCCTTTCAGTTAGGAACAGCTTTTAAATTTGGATTTTTAAATCAAGCTAAACAATAATGTGTAGACAAAATAAATGCATATGCAACAAACAAGCCCAACAAGTATACAGTACCGCTGAAGCCCTGCTAAATAAAATACTGGAGGAGGAATTTCAGCAAAATGAAAAGGGAACCCACATGGAACAAAAGGGATCCAAGAAACATGAGAGCAGCTGAGTACAGACTATGGGAAGTGAAAGAGGCTGAGAAATTCAAGGGGATCCACTGTACCCAAACAGGAGATTTACTATGAAGGTAATGTTTTAGGACCTCTCTGCTATACAGGCCTTTGAAGGCCAAGAAATGGACCCTTGTAACTGTTATTTGTATTTTTGTTATTTGTATTTTTGTTATTTGTATTTTTGAGTATTTTCTTGAGAAGGCCCAAAATTATATGATATTCAACACCCACAAAACCTGAATCCCTCCTTGACTTTAACATTTAGAAGATTTTTCTGCAAGCAACAAAATTGTAAATGATGTGAATTACATTCCTTTCCTTGGATTCAAACTGCAACAATATTCACAGTAATATATTTCTACAGGAATATAATAAAGTTTATTGATTTTCCACTTCTAAGCTAACTTATACAAATATTTAATTGAAGTTAAGAACCGAATAAATGCTTTAAATCATGACAATATAAAACAACACAGGGCCAGAGATTTAGCTCAGTGGTTCTAGCGCCTACCTACCAAGTGCAAAACCCCTCGTTTGATCTGAGGTAACCACATATAACAATACCGGACATGGTGACTCAAACCCACCAGCAATCAGTACCACATACCACAATGCTGGCATGGTGGCTCATGTTAAAATCAAGGAGGAATCCAGGTTTTGTGGGTGTTGAATATCATATAATTTTGGGCCTTCTCAAGAAAACAATCCCAGCAGTCGGTAGGCAGAGGCAGGAGGATTGCTGAGAGTTCAAGGCTTCCTTGGAATACATAGTAAGCTCAGGGCCAGCCTGAACTACAAAGCAAGACTGTCTCAAAAAAAAAAAAAAAAAACACATACACACAACTAAAGATAATAGGTAAAGAGATAGAAAAATGGTTAATTTATTAGTCTTTGGCATGGGATATTTATAAAAACTTTAATTATAGGCATAGAGATTCTAATATACTCATTTTCATCAGCTACATGAACAAAAATGCATATAACTCTGGGCCAGAGATTTAGTTCAGTGGTTCCAGCGCCTGCCTAGCAAGCACAAAGTCTGGAGCTCAATCCCCAGTAACCACATACAACAATGCTGGGCATGGTGACTCACACCCACCAGCAATCAACACCACACACCACAATGCCAGGCATGGTGGCTCATGCCTGTAATCCCAGCACTTGAGAGGCAGAGGCAGGAGGATTGCTGAGTTCAAGGCTTGCCTGGGCTACATAGTAAGCTCAGGGCCAGCCTGAACTGCAAAGCAAGAACAGATCTTTAAAAAAAAAAAAAATGCATATGACTCTAGTCTGGAGTTAGAGAGGTCAAAAAAACTAGGAGAAGCTATAAAAACAATACATTTCTCATCTTTCAGAATATAGTCATATATACTGCCTAAGGATTATAAACATGGATAAGGCATAATAATACAACCATAAATATTTAAAGACAAAATAATAGTCAGGAAACAACCCAGCCACAAAGTACTACCAGTGATGTTTGTGGTGAATTGGAGTAGGAGAAAAATGTTATGATTTATATCTAGATGTCCCCTGAAAGGCCCATGAACTCATAGGTGTGGCCTTTAGCAGTAACTGCATCATAGGGATATGATACTTGATTAGCCCATTGATTAGTTTAACATAGTTCTGGGTTGGGTGACAGACTTACTGAAGAGGAGAGGCTGGCCCTCAGTGTGAGCGGCACCAATCAATAGTCTTGTACACTGGATGAAATAAAAACAGAAAGAAGAAGAAAGATTCACTGCTTCCTGCCTGCATTCCATGGACTATTTCTCTTCTGCCATGCTGCTCTGCCTTGGAACCAGCTAACCTCTAGATGCTGGAGCTAAAATAAACCCTTCCTCCTCTTACTTGTCGAAGTATTTTATACCAGAACTGAGAAAATAACTAAGACAAAAAGAAAAGGAAATTTTTTTTTTTCTTGAGACAGGGTCTTGCTTTGCAGTTCAGGCTGGCCCTGAGCTCGCTATGTAGCCCAGGCAAGCCTCTAACTCAGCAATCCTCCTGTCTCTGCCTCCTGAGTGCTGTGATTACAGGCGTGAGCCACCATGCCTGGCACTGAAATATTTTTATTTTTTAACCTTCTATAACATTTGAGGGTTTTTTAACAAGCTTACTTTTAAAAGTTCTTTTTAACAGTTTTTAAAATATGTGAATAAGCATATTCTCTATACTATTTATAACTGTGAGAACTGGAAAAATCTAAAGACTGCCAGATGGATAAGTAGGACACTAATTTTAAAAAATTAAATTGAGGGCCGGAGGGTTAGCTCAGTGGTTCTGGTGCCTGCCTCACAAGCGCAGGGTCCTGAGTTCAATCCCCGATGACCACGTATAATGCTGGGCATGGAGACTCACGCCCACCAGCAATCAATACCACATACCACAGTGCTGGGCGTGGTGGCTCACGCCTGTAATCCCAGCACTCAGGAGGCAGAGACAGGAGGATTTCTGAGTTCAAGGCTTGCCTGGACTACATAGTGAGCTCAGAGCCAGCCTGAACTACAAAGCGAGACCCTGTCTCAAAAAAAAATTTTTTTTTAAATTGATTTTATATATTTGCTAACATGAAGAACTCTCTACATTATATTTTATTTATAACATCCAGGTGCTAAGTAATATATCTGCTTTACTAACTAAAAAATATATGGTATATATGTATATGAGTAATGACCAAGATACCATATGCTAAAATGTTAGTAATTATTCTATCAGGTGATAAGGATGTGAATGGTTATTTTTCTCTTTTTTCTTCCTAAATTTTCTAAAATTTCCTACTTTAGGAACATAAATTATGTTATAGTAAAAGCAAAACTATTATTTTAACATATTTTTCTTAATTTATTTTGTATTTTTTCTGATTGAGATGTGACCACAAAGTGTCCATTATGCTTTCCATCACGGAATATTTATTCAAATAAAAATCTGCTTGATATCAAATCAAAGTGACCAGGTATAAAGATGTCCTTCAGCCCACAGTGTGAAGAACACAATTTCATCACTAACAGCAGATAAAGAGAACAGCATTCGCCAATTTCCTAGCATCGCTGTGACACTGATTTCTCAAGCCACAGAGAAAGGAATCTAAATCATCACAGCTTGACCACAAAGCACAAACTGAGTTTGTCAGAGGTGGGTTCATTGTCTGGGGTCCTCCTTTCAAATTGCTTTTAGAAGGCAAAGTTACTGCTGCTGAATTTCATAGCATCTGAAAATCTGTGACCTTTCCCATACTAAAAAGCACTCCTGCAAACCTTGATAAGAAAGTTTGCATTTACTTCATCACTGCAACAAAGATGTAAAGATGAGAAAACAAAGTCAAAAGCAATAGATGGTAATACTGGAGTGAAACTTCCAATCCAAAGCGTTTTCATTATCTCAAAGCAAGCGAGAGGGCTGCAGAGAATTCTTCCCTGATTTGGTACCTTTTAGCGTCACATAAAAGGCAGCTTCTGCACTTCGGAACTCAAGAAGACTCTTTAAAGGTAACTATAATGACCTCTATCCAATTTTGCTTGCAATTTAACCTGCCTAAACTTAATCAGATGTTTCTGAGAACCTTTAATAACTCAAAAACTCAAAATAGTGTCTATCCAAACAAAATTTCTCCCAATGGCAGTGTTGAAATATTAATAAAGACATCTACTGAGCTTTTCCTAGGGGTTGTGCACTATTTTAAGCATTTCACACACAATTGTCTCATTTTACTTACAAAACCATATGAAATAGTAATGTTATCCACATGTGCCAGAGAGTATTTTATAAATAAAGCTGCAACAGTATCTCCTGTCCCAATCGCTGTTCTACAGTGTGTCCTTGCCGCTCCTCCCAGACCCCATAGGGTGGAGTCAGAAAGGTCCTTACAATTTCTACTAGGAGATGTTTGTTTTGGGAGAAATCAGACACTATCTCACTTAAGAAGTCCTCCTACCACTAGGCTACCGTGCTAGAGTGCTATACGGAATTCCAGTCAACAGCAGGGGATCTCCTGGCCAAGAGCCAGACTCCACTGCCAGCCATGTCAGTGACACATCTCAGATACCCAAACCAGTCAAGCCTTCAGATGCCTGAAGTCTCAGAGAATATCAGCTAGAGCTGCACAGGAGACTCTTTGTGGGAGCTAGGGAATTTTCCAGCCTGCCTTTTCCTCCCTCTTCCCTCCTTAATCCCTCCTGTTTTTCTTCCTTCTTCCTTCTTTCATTTCTTTTTTGTTTGTTTATTTGTGTGCTGCTAGAGATCGAACTAGGGACATCTGCACTGAGCCACATCCCCCAGGGCTTTTTTTTTTTTTTCTTTGAGACAAGGCTGGCCCTGAGTTTACGATGTAGCCCAGGCAAACCTCAAACTCAGCAATCCTCCTGCCTCTGCCTCCCGAGTGCTGGGATTATAGGTGTGAGCCACCACGCCTGGCATTGTGGTGTGTGGTTACTGGAATCAAACCCAGGACCTCGCGCTTGCAAGACAGACACTGAAATCACTGAGCTAAATCCCTGGCCCCTACAATTAAGTGTTTTATATTCTAAATTCAAGAAACCCATGAGTTGGAGCCCATTCCAATTCTCCCTGGGGCTTACTAGAAGGTACACACACACACACACACACACACACACCCCTACAGAAAAGTCCCAAAAGAGGAGGAGATTCATGGTCTGTGTGGGAAGGTAGTATGTCTCCTGAAACCATGAGAAGATCCTTAGATAAAATTATTGCTAAACACTAAGAATCTCCTAAAGAAACCATTTTACTCCTTGATTTGATTCTGCTTGGCCAGTAAACTTGCTGATCTGCTTTGTGCTAAACAAAAACAAGACTGAGAGACGGAGAGGAGAGATGGTCAGTCAGTTGGATCACAGGGGCTCATCAAAGGGCTGGTTCAGTGATGAGCCTAGAGCGAAATGTGGTGTTGGGAGGTGAAGCCTGCTTGGAGAACATGGGTCACTAGAGTGTGGCCTCCAAGAATCTATTGCTTTCCCTCCCACCTTGATCTCTCTCCGATTCTTGCCCTCATGTCATGAGCTTTCTCTCATCTGCTACGCCTCTGCCATGCCAACCTGCCTTGGAGCCAGCTGAGTATAGACTGAAACCTCTTTAAACTGTGAGCCAACTAAACCTTTTCTCCTTAGATTTATGAGTGTCAGGCATTGTGTCTCAGTGACAAAGAAAACTAACAATATCTACCTGTCTTTCTGGGATCCCACCCAGAGGAATAGCAGCCAGGAAAGGGCCCCCAGAGTTGTGGATGTTGGGTATCATGTCAGCAATATGAAAACTTACTACAAACAGCCATGAGAAACCACTACACATCCATCCTGATAATATTATTAATTCAAATACTTTGAGTATAAAGTAAATATTTTTAAAACTATTGAAGAGATAGGAGCAACAGAAACCATTAGAAAATGAGACAGTAAAAAGAAAGTTTTGGAAAACAGACCATAGAACAGGGGTCCTCAACTCTGGGCCATATCTCAGTATCTCCTGGCCTGTGGCCTGTTAGGAACTGGGCTACACACATCAGGAGGTGACAGGGGATTCAAGCAAAACCTCGTCTCCATTTACAGCTGCTCCTCAGTGCTCACATTCCTACCCGCACCCTGCCTCCAGTCAAGTCAGCAGGAGCATTAGTCTTTCAGAGTGCAGCCCCACTGTGAACCGAGAGGGAATTAGGTTGCCCGCTCCTCATGAGAATCTGTTCTCAAGACCACATCCCCTTCCCCATAGCCATGAAAAGTTGTCTTCTGTGAAACTGGTCCCTGGAACCTAAAAGGTTGCGGACTCCTGAAACAGAACACCTGATAATCACACTGTATCAACTGAAATGAAAATCTAACCAGTCAAGCAACAAAATAGACACTGCTAATGACTTAAACTAATGAGAAACAGGGCTGAGAATGTAGCTCAGCCATAAAGTAGCATGTTCAAGGTCCTGGGTTCAGTCCCTAGTATCACAAAAAAAGGTGGGAGGGAATGGAAGGAAGGGTGAAGGAAAAAGAAATAGAAAAATAGTGAGCAGGAATGTAGATCTACAAAATTTCCACAAATTTGATTTAAAAACTTAAAGCTATGAGAAATGTGAAAGGCAGATAAAAAGAGCTGGGAATGAGAAAATCCAGTTTATATCCAACAGAAAATGCACAAGATACTTGATGGTGTAAGTGGCACACAAAAGACAGAGGTCACGTGAGTGTGGGTATTCTGGGTAGTGAAATCTCCCCCAGCTTTCCTCCTTCACTGGTTTCCAGAAGGCCAGAGGAAACATATTAACAGACTCTTCTCTAGGGAATCTGATTCCTCTCAGAGGAAACAACTAAAAATTCAATGAGCAGATATTCTTCAAACAAAGCACAGCCAGATGATCTACTGAAAGGCTCACAAGTGACAAACCGAGCCACATGTACAGACTGTCCCAACAGCTGTGTAGCTCCCTGGTGTGATTATGACCCTCGTATTCATGCCCTGTTACAAAACACTTTCACACTAAATGAAACTGACCCATATAAATAGGCTATCAAGGAGAAGACACAGTGTGGGCATCAAATCTAGGTCATAAAGGTCATTAAGGCTTCCAAAGTGCTCTCTTGGATCACTCATTCTGAAGGAGGCCTGTTATCAAGTCATTAGGATACTTAGCAGCCCTATAGAAAAATTATTGGAAATGAACAAAAATGCCTCACCTTTTATTGAAGGGTATAAGTAGATGTTGCATAAAGTAGATAATTCAAGAAATAGTAATATAAATGTATACTTTAAGGATAATAAATGCAATAGGAATGAGGATGTACCTTGTGGGTAGAGCGTGCCTAGAATACACAAGGCCCTGGTTTTAATTCCCCACACCCCCAAAATATTAGATATTACCAATAGTTACAATAGTAACTAATACTTACATATAGTATTATCTAATCGTAATTAATAGTAACTAACCATATATATGACTAATAGTAACTATTAGTTGTTTTGAGTTTAAAACAACTGGTGCGAGCTGAGTGTGGTTGTGCACACCTGTAATCCCAGCACTCAGGAGGCCAAGGCAGGAGTATCACCAAAGTTCAAGGCCAGTTTGCACCACATAGTGAGTGCAATAACAGCCCATACTACATAGCAATACCCTGGCTCAAAAAGTGGTGAATTTTAATAATAATTTAACACTAATTTAGTTAAGAAATAGAAATACTATTTGATATTAATAGCAATGACAGATCAACAGGTTAAGCCATCAGAGATATTATGGAACAAATCTGATAAGAAAGGAAAAAGATAGTGGTTTGAGCACTTGTGTGTAAGGAAAATGATGCAGAGAGAGTAAAGGTTACCCAGCTAGCAGATCAGGATCCATCTGTACAGCCAGGTTTTTCTGACTCTAACATGAAAATCTTTTCCACTATATCACATCATTAACAGACTAAGACATACTATCCCTCGGAGCAGTAGATGCTTCCACATTTTTCTTGGGAAAGGATTATTAAATTATGTTTTATTGCAAGCCTTATATCAATTTGATATGTATACTTCTCCTTTGTGTATTTTACATAAACATTTAATCAATTTACAACACTATCTGATATCAAGTAAAGGAAATAATTAATCTCAGTTCACATTTTCATGTGAATACCAAATTTAACTTCCTGGATTTTTGAAAAATCTAGCCTAATTTCCCTAGACACTCCATTAACCTGATGCTGGACATCAAATATAAGTCAATTCCAGATTTGCCAATAGGACACTTTTGTTCAAAGCTGTGTTGAAGCTGTGAGGATAACAGGAGGAAGCAAAGATGAGTCCAGTTCTTTATTCTTCTGTCATTTGACATCCCATCCTGCCTAAGCCATCAAGCCAAATGGGGGCTGGTGCATTACCCTGCCTTCTCATCAGTGAGGTCCTTGGAGGTTGGGAAGCTGCCCTTTCTACTTCTACATGGATCTCAGCACTCGAGATTTCATTATTTTATTTTTCTCCCTCTCTGACCTGCACAAAACTCTCAGATCCTCTCAAAGTTCCCACCAAGCAAGAAAATGTATTCTCTTTGCATCTACAGTATTATCACTTCCGCAAAGCCCTTCTCAGAAAGCAAAGGGAAAGTGCCCTCTGTTCTCAGATTCACAAGAGGATATGGGATTCTGTCTTCCCCTCTATCAGACAGCTAATGTTTGGAAAGACCACAGTATATGCCCCTTGCCTGGGGTAGCCTCAAACCAACCTTTCTTCCCCTTCAGATCTCCTGTTTCCCCTCTACAGAATCTTAGGGGAAAAAGAAACCTTGTGTTAAATCATCAAGATTTTCCCAGGCCTTAAGTCCCAAATTTCAAAAAGCTTTATTTTGTCTTACCTATCCAGGAAGATAAGAAATACTCATAAATAATACACTGAAAAACATTTCAAAACTCTTAAGACCATGCCAGATACTGGAAGTACAAAGAAAAACAAGCTTCAATTCTGACATCAAGATTTGTCCAGCATAAGCCAGCTAATAAGTGGATACAAAGGAAAAAGCCAACTGTGATCATATAGTATTTAGTGCAATATCAGGACTATTTTTATGGAAGAGGAATGCATTTAGGTGGGCAAAGGAGGAAGTACTCAGAAATGATTTCTCATGGAAAACTCAAACAACCTATGGAAAGTTATGGAGAAAGCCCAAAAGAACATGATGTTTTCAAGAGGCATAGATGGTTTGGTGGGAGACTAGGTTATGTAAGGAAGAAGACTGAGTGGATTAAAATGGAGCAGTTGGTGGACTTGAGATCAAATGGATGCCATTTAAGAAGCTTTGTGTTGTGTTCTGTAGGTTATTTAGAGGTATCAAGTGATTTTAGGTTAGAAAGTATAACTTGGTTTGTGTTTTTAAAGGTCATTCTAGCACAGTGTCAAGAACCAAAGAAAGAAAAACATTAAAATCCAGAGATGAAAAAATAAAATAAAACCCAGAGATGAGATAAAAAAGTCACAGTTAAGGTAATGACAGGGAGGAAAAGGAAGAAAAAGAAATTCATTTACAAAACATTTTAAAGGCAAAATTATACAACTCCCAAATCTGACTTAGATGACCAAGAAAATGAAACCTATATTCACAAAAACAAAACAATATAAAGAATAAGTTTAGGAAAAAAAAAAAAAAAAGAATAAGTTTAGGGCCGGAGATTTAGCTCAGTGGTTCCGGCACCTGTCTCGCAAGCGCAAGGTCCTGAGTTCGATCCTGGTAACCACATACAATGCTGGGCGGGGTGACTCACGCCCACCAGCAATCAATACCACATACCACAGTGCCAGGCGTGGTGGCTCACACCTGTAATCCCAGCACTTGGGAGGCGGAGACAGGAGGATAGCTGAGTTCACGGCGGCTTGCCTGGGCTACATAGTGAGCTCAGGGCCAGCCTGAACTACAGAGCGCGACCCTATCTCAAAAAAAAAAAAAAAAGAATAACTTTAGACAAGATGTACACCCTTGTTCATAGCAGCTCAGTTTGTGATAGCTCAGTCTTGGAAACAACCCAAATGCCCATCAACTGGAGAGTGAATAAAGAAGATGTGGGGTTTTTTATAAAATGGAGTATTATTCTGCCATAAAGAATGACAAGACTGATTCATTTATATGCAAATGGATACACCTGGAGGACACACTAATAAGTGAAATAAATAGGACAAGATAGGCAAATACTGGATCTTCTCTTTGATATGAGCACCTGTAGATGCAAATGAGCTCTAGAAAGTATGACAGTTTCTATAGAATGGGGAATCTCCAAAGGAAATTTGGTGTGGGAATGTAATGAGGGGAAGGAATAAATATGATTCTGAAAGAAAATAAAAGAGCATGTATATAGGGGGTGGGGAGGTGTGGGTGGGTAGGGATGTGGGTAAAAATTAGAATTAACTTGTGTCATATACTGGTACAAATTCCCCAATGTTATATGTGATTGTGAGATGTATATAAATTGTACCAATAAACAATTCAATTTAAAAAGAAAAAAAAGAATAAGTTTAGACAGAAATGGTCAGGAGTCAAGTAGATAGAAAGAGAGGTTCATACATTTACAGTTTTGTATTCACTTATTTACTTATTTAGAGACAGGTTTTCTCTTTGTAGTTCAGACTGCCCCTGAACTTAACTATGTAGCCCAGGCTAGCCTCAAACTCATGGCTAATCTTTTTTTTTTTTTTTTTTGAGACAGGGTCTCGCTTTGTAGTTCAGGCTGGCCCTGAGCTCACTATGTAGCCCAGGCAAGCCTCAAACTCAGCAATCCTCCTGTCTCTGCCTCCCGAGTGCTGAGATTACAGGCATGAGCCACCATGCCCGGCACTGTGGTATGTGGTATTGATTGCTGGTGGGCGTGAGTCTCCACGCCCAGCATTGTGTGTGGTTACCAGGGATCGAACCCAGGACCTTGCACTTACGAGGCAGGCACTGGAACCACTGAGCTAACCCTCCGGCCCTAATCATTTTATTTTTAAAAATTCACTTTTTTGGACCAGGGATTTAGCTCAGTGTTTCCAGCATCTGCCTCACAAGCTCAAGGTCCACAGTTCAGTCCCTGGTACCCCATATCACAATGCTGGGACTCATGCCTATAATCCCAGCCATCAATACCACATACCACAATGCCAGGTGTGATGGGTCATGTCTGTAATCCCAGCACTTGGGAAGCAGAAGCAGGAGGACTGCTGTGAGTTCAAGGCTATCCTGGGCTACATAGTGAGCTCAAGGCCAGCCTGAACTACAAAGCAAGACCCTGTCTCAAAAAAAAAAAAAAAATTTCACTTTTACAAGAAGGCACAGCAAGATGATGAATTGAAAGAGCCCAATGTTTGTGCCACACACACACACACACACACATATACACACAGACTCAAAATAGTGAGTAAACAGCTATATTCTAAGGGATGGTGCTGGAATGCAGCACAGGGGTGGGGAGGAACCTCTACAGCATTATGTATGTATGTATAAAAAAGGAAACAAAATCTTCCACCTCAGCTATTTCTATCTCCTCAGTCAGGAACAGTTTGAAACTAGCAGGGGTTTCCCAAAAAGGGAAAACATAAAGTGGAAAGTACCCAGCAGACTCTCCACAGCTGCTGACACCAACAATCTCTGATGCTAGAAAATCCTTCAGTCCTTACAGACCCTGAGCTCAGCAGCTGCTTGGAGTATACATGATTGCATTTTTCCAGAGGCCCATATTGTGCCTCCTCTACCCACGTGACCTAGGTTTCTAGTTGCCATCATCTGGAGGCCACTAGCCGCTGCATGTCCCTGTTCCTGAGGCTCCAACACTACTACAACACCACTGCATCAAAATGTTTACACATGTGGCTTCATCTCCCAACCTCAAATAAGGGGATTGTAGGCCCAATAGAACGTCTTCAGTGTCTGCGTTGCAGTCCAAGAGTCCAGGTGATGCCCTGCCCAATAGGGATGAAGCTGGACAAGAACCAGAGACTACCTGTCCCCTGCATGCCCAGGAGCCTATGAAAAATACATCCTAAATGTGGATGAGGCTGCACACAGCCCAGCAGAACTGCCACACAAACTTCTACAGCCAAGGCCACTGAGGCACTGGCAGATGACACTGATGCTGGTTACAGCTGATGAAACTGTAGAGACTATACAGCTGCTCCAGTGGGACCAAAGCCAATGCATCCTACCCAACTGACACCATGGAACATGTTTATAGGTAAACAGTATTTCTCCATGAAACTAACTCTATAAAATCAGAAGTGACCACACCACCAGTTGAATATATATCAGTACAGAAACACAATAAGCCTGAAAGAGCAAAGCAACATAAGACCATCAAAGTGCAATGATAAATTTTTAGTGACTGATCCAAAGAAAAGGAAATGTGTAAGATTCCTGAAAGGAATTTCAAAATATTGATCCTAAGGAAAAACGGAATGAAATATAAGTGAATATAGCTAGATAATTCAATTAAATCAGGAAAATAATTCATGACCTCCATGAAAAAATCAACAAGCTTTATTATTTAAAAAAAAAAACAAATCCTGGAGCCGAAGGCATAAATGAATGAAATAAAAAATATAATAGAAAGCTTAAACAGACTAGGTCAAGAAGAAAAATTGTCGTAACTGGAAGACAAGTCTTTTGAATTAGTATAGTCACAAAAGAAAAAGAAAAAAGAAAAAAAGAAATTCAAAAGGATTTATAAGGACACCATTAAGTGAAGAAATACATTATGAAGGTTCCACAGACAAAGGAAAGTCCTGGAGGCCTATATAATAAAATACCAGCTAATCGCTTCTCGGCCTTTTGGCTAAGATCAAGTGTAAAATACCAGCTAAAATTTTCTCAAATTGTAAAAATATGGACATACAGACATATGAAGCTCAAAGAACCCCATTTAAGCATCACCAAAGAGATCCTCTCTGAGCCACATTACAATCAAGTTATCAAAATTCAAAGGCAAGGGCTGGGGATTTGGTTCAGTGCATGCAGTGTCGGCCTGGCAAGCACAAGCTCCCAAGTTTGATCCACAAGGTCCCAAGTTCTATTCTCAGTACACAAACCATAATGCCGGGCATGGTGGTTCGTGCCTGTAGTCCCAGCACTCAGGAGGCAGAGGCAGGAGGATTGCTGTGAGTTTGAAGCTAATTTGAGCTACATAGTGAGTTCAGGGCCAGCCTGAACTACAAAGTGAGACCCTGTCACAAATATAATTAATTAATTAATTAATTTTTTAAAATTCAAAGACAAAGAGAATAACAAAAGAAGCCGGGGGGGCAGAGATTTAGCTTAGTGGTTCCAGTGCCTGCCTAGCAAGCACAAGGTCCCTGGTTCGATCCCTAGTAACCACATACAGCAATACAGAGTATGTTGACTCATGCCCACCAGCATTCAGTTCCACATACCACAGTGCCGGGCACGGTGGCTCAAACCTGTTATCCCAGCACTCAGGAGGGAGAGGCAGGAGGACTGCTGAGTTCAAGGTTTGCCTGGGCTACATAGTGAGCTCAGCCTGAACTACAAAGTGAGACCTTGTCTCAAAAAAAAAAAAAAA